>JAZAVI010000389.1:0-24420 GCA_036326025.1 Chrosomus eos | reverse complement strand
ATATTACTTTAAAGGGATAGTTCACCCAAAAATGTAAATCCCGTCAGTAATTACTCGCCCTCATGTTGTTCAACCCCGTAAGACTTTCGTTCATCTTCGGAACACAAATGAAAATATTTGTGATTAAATCTGAGAGCTGGGTCACTCCTCCATAGGCTTCTAAGGGATTTAAAGTTATTAAAGACATCGTTAAAATAGTCCAAGTCACTACAGTGGCTCAATCTTAAATTTATCAAGCGATGAGAATACTTTTTGTGCGCAAAAACAAACAACGGAGGCTCACTGTTGGCCAACGCTGGTCACGTGTGTGTGTGACGTACAACACAAAAGCGCTGCGCTGTTAAGGCCATTGCACACTGAGTCCGAAATTCGCATTCGAAATTTTCGCCCGTTAAAAAAAGAAATCGACCTCACGTTATGTCAATCATGCTTGCACACTGCCTCCGAAACTTTCGTCCGTCATAAAAAAATTCACGAGAGTAAGAGAGTAATTACTAACAGAATTTACATTTTGGGGTGAACTAACCCTTTAAGAGTTGTTCTAAAGAACTGCAAGATCTAGTATTTTCTTTGTCTGTTTAAATGTGTTGTTTAGTGTTTTAATAGTGTTTTCTCAATAGTGTACAGTTAGTGGAATAACAAGTGGTGAGATGGAAGAGTTTAAAGCCCTATTCGCACGGGATCAGTATTATCTGAGGACCGCGTGTGATTTAGAAATTACCCCCACATCTGAATTTCATGTTGCGCATTCGCACGGTATAACCCAAGCCTGTGATTTTACTTGAATTTACTGACTTATCTCCCGGATATGACGTCAATAGGCTGTTGCTTGGAAGTTTCTTTTCGTTATAGGTCTCTAGCTGTATGATATATAATGACATAAACAGAATAATGTTCTTTACCGCACCTGCTCTACATGTCACTCATCTCCATCTAATCATAATTTTTGTTTTTGCTCTTCTGATGATTTTCAGCTTTCACTTTCTGCAAATTGTGTAGTTGTGTATAGCGATATATGACCCAGCACCCAAAAACCTATCAAAACACTCCAACTCAGCCTCCATTATTTGCGAAAGATGGATAAAAAGACGCACATGAAACAAAAACCTTGAAAAAATGAAATACAATCCGGTCAAATCACAGAGATGGCAATTCGCACGGGATTGATATGATCACCTCTGTGTTTGGAGAAATATAGTATGTCGTTTGCGGGGGAATTTTTACTTTACAAATTACAGACATGGCCGATTCACACACACTGTAAAAAATATTTTAGCAATTTAGTTATTTCAACTTATTTTTTTAACTAGATTGTCCAGACAACAAGAAATTTTAAGTTTTCTTGTCCTCAACTTATCGAAATAAGTTAGTTAAACAAAAAAAAAAACCCATGCAAAAAGATAACTCAAAATAATGAGTTAACTTTTTTTACAGTGCAGGATTAAGATCTCAGACAAACTCCACAATTATTATGACTAGAGGTCACCAGGTAAAACTTATCCTGTGCGAATAGGGCTATAGTCACAGTAAAAGAGTTCAGCGTGTGTGTTAAAGAGCCATGAAATCAAAATTGACGTATGACTCAAAATCAGACATCCCAACCTGCAAGAAGTAATTTCAGGGAGGTATCTTGGTGACCCGATTGTTGACGGGGGGGGGGGGGGGGGGGGGGATTGGTAGACTATACTGCGCGCATACATAGCGAGCGCACAGGAGAGCGCGAGAGACACTCGCAAGGTGTGTTTCCCTTTCTGTCGTGCGTGTGCGCGCGCGCTCTATGTTTGTTATGCGCGCAGTATGTTCTGTCTCGCACGCGCGTTATAGATTCCGGGAGATTTGGACTAATTTGCGGGCATCAGGGAGACGCTATCAATATGCGGGAGACTCCCGGAACTTCCGGGAGATTTGGGATGTCTGCAAAATTCATTTTGGAAATACTAAATTAAGAGTTGAAATCAATCAACCCAGTTAATAAATCTCCCAGTGCAAACTATTACAGCTCTGCTGATTGATTAAAACATTACTTTAAGGAGCTTAAAAACTAAGCTAGTATTTTATTTTTCAAAGTTTACCAGCACTTCTATTATGTATTGTATTCTGTTATATACTTCATAAAAATGTGGTTTGGATAGTTTTAATGCTGCTTCTCTCTCTCCTCTCTCTCTCTCTCTCTCTCTCTCTCTCTCTCTCTCTCTCTCTCTCTCTCTCTCTCTCTCTCCCTCTCTCTCTCTCTCTCTCTCTCTCTCTCTCTTGTGTGTGTGTGTGTGTGTGTGTGTGTGTGTGTGTGTGTGTGTGTGTGTGTGTGTGTGTGTGTGTGTGTGTGTGTGTGTGTGTGTGTGTGTGTGTTCTTCAGGTGTGGAGGTTAACTGCAGTTTTCATCAGTCTGATCCCTGTCTCGCTGTTGTCGGAGATAAACTCAGTCTGCAGTTGGTGGACACTAGACAATATTACCTGAAGATACAAAAGATAAACTACAGCCCACAACATGATCCAGTTTGTAAAATAATGAATGACAGGAAAAAGAAGGATGAATGTGATCTCTTTAAAAACAGACATGATGAAGTGTCAGTCATTAATGGGATTCTGATAATAAACACTGTGATCAGAGCAGATTCAGGGATTTACAGATTACAAGTCTATCACTCAATCGGCACAGAAACATTTACAGCAGATCTTCAAGTGATTGTTGAAGGTACACAACGAGCGATTTATAGATTTTCATGACAGAATATCCTAATTGAAGATAGTTAACTCCATATCAGCAACATAAATTCATCAACTAACCATTCAGAGACGTCCTGTTGCTCTACATGTTGTCACTTCTTGAGTCTCTCGATCTGTGTCTGACTCTGTTTTAACATTAATGCAGAACAGTTTCTGTCAGAGTGTGTGTGTGTGTGTGTGTGTGTGCGTGAGGTGATAGCTGCTGCTAAACACACACAAGCTCTTGAAACTCCGCCCTCTGCAGCAGCTCATTTAAAGGGACAGGCACAAAACGGTGCGTTTTTGCAAACCCTCAAAAAGTAACAAATTTAACATGCCATATAAAAATATCTGTGGGGTATTTTGTGCTACAACTTCACACACTCACTCTGGGGACATCAGAGATTTATTTTACATCTTGTAAAAAGGGCATTTTACCACCCCTTTAATTTCATTTTAGTACTTCATCTAAAACTTATTTCAGTTTAGTCCCAAAATGCAACATTTCTAATTTTCTTTTAGTTTTCAAATTCTAATTTTTATATTTTATTTCATTTTATTTTAGTTTAATTTCAATTAAATTAAATTGTTTAATACTTATGCTCTGAGCGGGACTTGAACCCGGGTTTCTGTGGGATGCAGGCGCGCTTACAAGTCAAGCCCCCTTCATTTATACAGCGCTGTTAACAATATAGACTGTTTCAAAGCAGCTTTACAGTGATAATAGGAGATTACAGTAACAGAGATTGTTTGGCCTTTACAGCAGCTCTAGGATAAAGTTAATGTCCAGCTAAAGTAACTTATAAATATGTATATTTTTCTTATAAAAACGCATGGCTTCGCTTCAGAAGGCCGTTTGAGCCGTATGGATTAATTTTATGATGGATGGAGGCACTTTTTTGGGCTTTAAAAACTTCACTACCATTCACTCCCATTATAAAGCTGGGAAGAGCTCAGATTTGGGGTGAACTAACTCCTTAACACGCTGAATGATATGTTGCTTGTTTGTTTGTTTGTTTGATTGATTGATTGATTGATTGATTGATTGATTGATTGATTGATAGATTGATTGATTGATTGATTGATTGATGACAGATTGGTGTGTGTGTGTGTGTGTGTGTGTGTGTGTGTGTGTGTGTGTGTGTGTGTGTGTTGTGTGTGTGTGTGTGTGTGTGTGTGTGTGTGTGTGTGTGTGTGTGTGTGTGTGTGTGTGTGTGTGTGTGTGTGTGTGTGTGTGTGTGTGTGTGTGTTGTTTTTAGTGCCTGTGTTGTTTACAGAGACTGCAGTGCATGTGCTGGTCTGGTGTTGTCAGATGATGGTTCTGTTGGGTCTGTTCGGAGGTTTTCACATCTACATGAGACTCACGTCAGGTCAGAGACATTTATCATCGTCATTATGGATTTGACATGCAAATATTCAGAGTGTGAAGATGATGAGAATCTGATGCTTTTAGGAAAGAAACCGGAAGATCAAAGTGTGCGAATGAGAAGATTTAGAAAAGGACATGAAGACACAGCAGAAGATTGAAGAGATCTCATCACATCTATGAGAAATCACTCCAGAATCTACAAGACTTTCACATCCGTTATTTTACACATCATTTATTTCACATATCAGCTCTTGGTATTTTACTGTAGTTGGTGGGTTGCAGTTGATTTTTTTTCTCATTTTACATTAGGATGTTTTAACTGTTCTTCTTGATCTGTATCTCAGTTTTACAGTGTCTGATGTTTTGCTCTCTGTGGTTTTAAACTTCTGTTTTCGCAGAAATATTCACAGAAAGCACACATTAAGGAAATTTGGAACTTTGCAATATGAAAAACAAATGTAAAAAGTAAATTATAAAATTTACTCCAGTAAAAGTGTCCATCTGTAACTCTGGTTTCCTCCTGCAGGTGTCGCTAGTCACCAGGAATATGTCTAGTTTATTTGACAGATTTAAATCTGCACTACAGAACTTTAGCCTCTCTATCGCCACCTATGTATGAAAACACAAATGCAGCCATGCCTGCCATGTGCAGAGTCGTTTTGTGCACAGATGAATCTGAGGAATCATCCGATAATCACTGTATCAGAGCGAATCTGTCCGGATCTTATTAGATAGATACCAATCTATATGAAATATCATATCTATCGTGGCCGTAATGAAGCGCACAACGAAGGAAATCCTAAAAACAGATCTTTAATGTAATAATTAACACAAACCGGAGAGTAACTAGGAGAAAAACAACCACTTAACCATAAACATTAAACAATGCAAGACAAGGAACACACTGAAACAGAGGGCTTAAAGGTATATAGTTCACCCAAAAATGAAAATTTTGTCAGTAATTACTCTCCCTCATGTCGTTCAACCCCGTAAAACCTTCGTTCATCTTTGGAACACGAAATAAGATATTTTTGATTAAATCTGAGAGCTGGGTCACTCCTCCATAGGCTTCTTGTAATGATGGCGCAGACGCAGAGGAATCCATTTGCAGCTTTATTGAGAATGGTCAACAGGCCGGGTAAATCAACAGCAGACAGAATCCACGAAGAGAGCAAAGAGCAAGACGAGGTCACAGGCAAAGGTCAGGGCAGGTAATTACTGGGTCAGTAATCAGATCAGCAGACACACAGATAAACGCTTGGAATTGAAAGCCAGGGCAATGCAATACTCGGCGGAGAAGTGGCTTTTATGTGTGTGTAAATGAAGAGCAGGTGTTTGGTGTAATCAGTCCAGGGAGGTGTATGATGGGAAATGTAGTCCAAGTAAACCCAGGAAGTGTGTGGCTAATCGTGACACTTCTAAGGGATTGACACTTGTTCCCCGAAAAGTTATTAAAGACATCGTTAAAATAGTCCAAGTGACTACACTGGCTCAAATTTTAAAGTCGTCATGAAACGGAAGTTGAGATTGTCCTTTTTTCCTTATTGTGATATATATCCGAGTGAAACGGCTTCTGAAATTAGAAAAAAAATGTAGGGCGGGGCTTGATTTCGTCCTTCGGGAATTGATTGGATCGTTGGAGGTTGGGCGTTGCTAACAAAATGGAGGCAGATTTGAATGCCAGTTTACAGTCAGTTGTGGCGAATTTCTAGTAGGCGTAGATTTGAGTATTTAATTAAAGATTATAAGGGTACATGAATTTAAAAAAAAAATGAAGTGAACAGATAAATCATTTATAATAAACACTACAATATTACATATAAAAATACGAATGGCAAGATTTGATTTCATGACGACTTTTAAGTTTATCAAGCGACAAGAATACTTATGTGCGCAACGGCCCATGATGCAATGCTACGGTTATTGCATCCAGAACAGAAATATACCCGGACAAACACTGACCTGAACAAATAATGACTATACATAAAATATAATAAAATGAGTTTTCTGCACCTTTGTTCTGTCTTTTCCTTCTCTTTGTCACCAACTGAACAACAAAACATTACGAGACAAATAACGGATCCAGTGTCAGTTTTGAAGCGCTGTGTGACAGAGATGGGGACTCGAGTCGCACTTAAAGGGATAGTTCACCCAAAAATGAAAATTCTGTCAGTAATTACTCTCCCTCATGTCGTTCCAACCCCGTAAGACCTTCGTTCATCTTCGGAACACAAATTAAGATATTTGTGATTAAATCTGAGAGCTGGATCAATCCTCCATAGGCTTCTAAGGGATTGAAACTTGCCAGCCCCGAAAAGTTATTAAAGAAATCGTTATGTCAGTATAAACTCCCGCTCCCGCTCCCGCAGTATAAACTCCCGCCACGCTAGGCCCAGTTTAGCCGCGGCTCGCTTGCACACCTCGTGCAGGTTACCGTCTGCCTGAGAGCCCGAGTCGGTCGCGCTCGGGGGTCTAGACTGTTGGACAGGGAAGAGAGAGTTGTCTTCCTCCTCCTTGTCGTCCATGTCCAAGTCGAGGAGGTCAGAGTTAGCGTCGCCCTCCGCGTCCTCGTCTCCCGGCACCTCCTCCGCGTGTGCGAGAAGGCCATCGAATAGAGGAGGCATATCCGGGGATTCGGCTTCCATCATGTCAGCCCAGCTCATGGTTGCGCGCTGATGGTCAGTAGCCTTAGGTTTCACGGCAGCACCGGACAGACATGGGTCTTGCTGGCTAGCCACTCTCAGCCTTCTCTCCAAAATTTTCGCCGGCATTGACGCACAGTGAACGCATGTTTGCGGGTCCGCAAGCGACGTCTGAGCGTGCTTGGCGCCCATACACACAATGCACATGGGATGAGGATCCCTGCCAGAGACGGTTGCTCCACATGACGATGGACACGGTCGGGGTGCAGGCTCCCTGCTCTTCGACTCATTCCCTTTGGCGGGGGCAATGACTGTCAACATAACGGCCGGAGAGAAAGAGTGATCCGATGGTTCACTTAAGCCTGTTTTATGCTTGTTTGTTTTATGCGAATCGACGGCGTACCCCTGCAGACCCCTCTGCGTCACCGCGAACCCCTCTCCAACCTCTACGCCGTAGCTTGACGTGCACCTCCAAAAAATTGTAACTACGCGTCGAGGCGACGCAGACCGCAAGGGCTGTGATTGGTCAGATGCACCGCGATGCAACGCAACCTGACGCAGAACCATAAAACGGCAACGACGCCGTAGGAGTGACGACGAAGCTACGCCGTGGAGTTGACGCAGAAGTATAATGAGGCCTTTAGGGTAGTTAGCCCTTTTCACGGCTCGCCTTAACGCATAGAGCCTAAAGATGGCTTGACGCCACTGGAAAATACAAGCGTCGTGATAACGCGCGATAGTCCGAACAGAATAGCTCGCCTTGACGCGGACACTATTCGGATGTGACACTCAACACAGTCCAATCCACTGAAGTCGCGTTCGGTGGCGTAATCCAATGACGGTCCGCCTGTTGAACAGTTTAGCGAAAATCAGCAATAAAGTCGGATGTGCTGAGAGAGCTTGATGTAATCCCTCACGGGAAGAAAGCGAGAATGACTTCGTTAGGGGTCGACCTGAGTGATATAGGTGGGGGCGGAGCCGGATCTCAGGTCGACCTGAGTGATATAGGTGGGGGCGGAGCCGGATCTCAGGTCGACCTGAGTGATATAGGTGGGGGCGGAGCCGGATCTCAGGTCGACCTGAGTGATATAGGTGGGGGCGGAGCCGGATCTCAGGTCGACCTGAGTGATATAGGTGGGGGCGGAGCCTGATCTCAGGTCGACCTGTCTGTCAAAGACAGACGTGGTGGAATAGGAGCTGCGGTAATTGGTCACGCCCAAAGCGATTCCCATAGTGAAACACCTCACTCTGTTATCAAAGAACCCGGGATTACGTTAAGTAACCCATCGTTTCAGGACGCGTTGATTCAAACTTGGGCAAAAGTTGTTAGAAGACGTGCAAATCGTGACGGATGTTTTCTTTAGTCGACGGTTTGTTCATCTACTCATCATCACAGCCATTTTACTTGCGCTCGATGCTCATTTCAGTTATAAAAACATGAAAACAGCTTAGTAACATACATAGCCTAATGTCTACATGGAAATGTAAGAATGCAGAAGCATTAGCTAGTCATAGAAAGCCCACAGCAGGATAGAAAAGACACGTAGGCCGATCTGTGTTCATTATTTTTGTTCCTTTTGCTTGAGCTTCTCCTTTTCTCTCAGAAAGTGCGCAGTGGTCTTTAAATAGGGCGAGCACAGACGAGTGTTATCAGCTCTACAGTGATTGTGTGACTGAAGAAACATCTCTCTCTTCTGCTGGGTTATTGGAGATGATGCTCATCTTCGGACTGATGCTGCTGCTGAAAACTGCTGCATGTGAGTTTCAGATCAAACTCGTCTGATGAAGCTCTGACATTAAACACTGTAATATTACATTAAGAGTTTTTCTAAAGAACTGCAGGATCTAGTACTCGAGTTCTGTTTTAGTGTTTAAAGCCTGGTTTCACAGACAGAGCTTAGATTAAGATTCTTTTATAAACGTGCCTTAGGGGAAAAAAACGAATTTCTGATGTGCATCTTGAGACAAAACAATGACACTGACATATTTTAAGACATTTTAGTGCAAGTTGCTCTCAGTTAAAACAGCTCAAACATGCATTCAGTTTTCTCTCTCTTTCTCTCTCTCTCTCTTTCTCTCTCTCTTTCTCTCTCTCTCTTCTCTCTCTCTCTCTCTCTCTCTCTCTCTCTCTCTCTCTCTCTCTCTCTCTCTCTCTCTTTCTCTCTCTCTCGTCTCTCTCAATTCAATTCAATTAAAATTGCTTTATTGGCATGACTGTACATATTACAATATTGCCAAAGCTTGGAACACATATAATAATTATAAAGACATCAAAATAATAAAATAATAAAATATTATAACATAACTTAACTTAAATTTAAATGTACAAAATAAAACAATTGTACAAATTAACAGTGTAGCAGATTAGATTATCTGTGAACATTCGATACCACAGTGTTTTAACACACACACACACACACACACGTTCACCTGCTGTCTCTCAGGCTGTGGCACGCATACACGAATCTGGCAGCGAGTGTTGCGCTCTGTCCCTCTCCTAGTAAGATCTTTATCTGCTTTACTTCAGTCCTGGCTGTAAAGTTGTGTATTACGTTATTTAGTTTGTTATAATAGAGGTCTCTGACTGAGCTGTATTTGTGACAGTGAAGGAGGAAGTGAGTCTCTGTCTCGATCTCTCCTCTCGATCTAACCAGCTCTTCCGGTGTCTGCCGGTCTCGATGGCCAGGTTATGTTCACTCAGCCTGTACTTGCTCAGGATCCCCACACACACACACACACACACACACCGTCTCTGCTTTGTGTCTCTCACACTATGGAGATATTCTTCCAATTCATAATTTAATTTCAGAGTTCGATAGAATTTGCAACTACTTTGTGTTTTGGTTTCCTGATCCCAATGTTCCAAATATGTATTTTTAGACTGTTTGGTAATTTGGTTTATTCTGATGTGTGTGTGAGGAGCAGTGCTGGTCTGAGACTAACAGCCTAGTTCACACTACATGATTTTAAGCCCGATTTAAGCCCGATTTGCAAATCGTTGAGTCGCCGACAAGTCAGGGTGTTATCGCGTGCAAATCGCGGGCGATTAGCGGAAGATTAACGCTCGCCAATCTGTTAGTGTGTGAAAGAGCCAACAACGCATCAAAGACGCTCACAGACACCTCGCAGACGCGTCGCCGAGCCCAGAAAAATATCTAGCGTGCTAGATATCCAGAGCTAGCCTGGCATGCCAGACCTACATCAAGATGTTAGGTCTGGGAACTCTCCATTGACATACCTCAATCCGAGGGGCGGGATAAACGGTTGTCTTTCAAAATCCCTCTGCATGCAATAGGACAGCGCTAACCAACCAGAGCAACGAACGGCTGTGGCTGAGTGAGTCCCGTACGTTTTCCCACTAGCGGAGCTAGTTGATATATTAAACTTTTGCCGTATCCGGTCGTCAAAACTCCGAACACATCTTCCTTTTCTAAGAATGACTTAAGTGATGTTCTCTTAACTCCAAGTCCTCCAGAGTCGCGGCCAAAGCCGATTCGAAAGACCGCTGCATCTTCATTGTTTTCAAGCAGCAGGGAAATCACCTATGGAAATCACGCGGAACGTCATGAACTGTGCCGTCATTGTGTTAAGCCCGCCCGCCGACTCTATACACGATGTGATTGGCCTGACCCGAAATTGGTTTTTCCAACTAAAAAGTCTATTGAGAGTTGCTAGACCACACTGGCAGCGAAATGATTTTCGCGGCCGCTAGGGTGCGTCTAGATTTCTAGGCTAATCCAGAGCTGTAGCGCGACTCAATCTCAGTGATGTCATGAGCTAGAGCCAATCAGAGCAAGGCATGGGTTGAGGTCACCGGGTAAATAGCATGGTAAATACCGGTAAATACGCGAAATGCGCGATTTTCAAACAAACACGACCAAGACGAGTTTACAGAAAGATGAGCAACATGTCGTCAAGAAAGCAATGGACTCAACAGCAAATTTCAGGAGCAAAGTTTAATCGAACTGTGGAAGGAGCATGAATGCCTTTATGATGTTGGACATGAGATGTGAGAAAGAGAAAAGGTGGATGGAAATTACAAACGCCCTCAAACACCCAGGTAAAGCAAAATGTTATAGGTTGAAATGTACATTAAATCTTACTGTAATTCTGTTTATTGTCATTTCCGGTTCGTTTTATCGCGTGATTTTTCGTGACAAAACGTGGTTTGTAGACGAGATAGAATCGTTGGGTGACAGAGTTGTTGTCAAATCCTGTAGTGCGTCAGCTCCAGTTGCGGATCAATCACGATGTGTCGTGTCGTTTGGTGTGAACGGCTCAACAACTTGAACACTCCTGATTTCACAGAGAGCAAGTCATGTAGTGTGAACTGCACAGTTCAGCCCTACGTTTTAAAATCATGTAGTGTGAACTAGGCTTTAGGGTTAGTTGGGTTACTTTTCGGGGTTCAGTTCTTGGGTTTGTAGTGCTTTAAAATGTAGCGATTCTGTGGGACTTGATTTTAGATGCATCCAGAATTTGAGGGATCTTTTTTGCATATTAAGAATCAATGGGAATCGGCCTAATTCTGCCCTACACGCATTATTGGGTGTTTTCCTTATAGTTTTAGTATCATTTTGCAGAATTCTGTGTGTAGGGCTTCTGTTGGATGTCTGTCCCATCTAGTGTAGCTCTGATCACTGAGTGGACCCCACACCTCACTTCCATACAGCGCAATGGGCTGGATTACACTATCAAAGATTTTACACCAGATTGGAATTGGTAATTCAGTGTTTTGGAATTTCTTCTTAATTGCATATAGAGAGCATACTTTATCTTTGAGAGCATTCAGTGCCATACTGAAGCTCCCCGATGCAGTGATGACCAGGCCGAGGTACGTGTACTGCATCGTGTGCTCTAGGCCGGTGCTGCCTAGACTGAACTGGTCTCTCTCTCTCTCTCTCTCTCTCTCTCTCTCTCTCTCTCTCTCTCTCTCTCTCTCTCTCTCTCTCTCTCTCTCTCTCTCTCTCTCTCTCTCTCTCTCTCTCTCGTGTGTGTTGCATGCTGGGAGGCGAGGGTGTGGAGTGCTGTGGGGTGTGAGAGCGGTGCGCTTGAATTCGTTTCAATTTTTCCCGGTTTTTCTTTTTTTATGGTGGGTGTTTTTTCCTTTTTTTCTTTTTTCTTTTTCACTTTTTATATCTTTTGAGAAAAAAAAAAAAAAAAAAAAAACGTTTTTGATTTAGAAAACTATGGCGTCTCCCTCCGGTGAGGGAACGCCTGGTTTCTCAATCAAGAACGGATGTAAAATTGCTTCGGATCAAGTGTTTACGGTAGAAGATGTTCTACTAGCAATGGGAGAAATTGTAGGACATGAAAAAATTGTTTCTGCCTCTAGAATGAACAAGGCCGTCGTGGTTTTCCTGAAAGAGGAAAATCTAGTGAACAGGCTTGTGGAAAGCGGAATTGTTGTGTCCGACACGTTGGTGCAGGTAACGCCGTTGCGCGCACCGGCTACTAAAGTCACAATTTCGAACGTGCCCCCTTTCTTATCCGATGAAGAGATTACCAAAGAACTTAGTCGATTTGGTAAGTTTGCTAGTTCCATCAAAGTAGTGCCACTTGGATGCAAAAATGCTGCATTGAAACATGTGTTGTCTTTTCGAAGACATGTTTTCATGTTTTTAAATGCACCGTCTAAGACTTTGGAAATCTCTTTTCGCATACAACATGGAGATAGTTCGTACATGATATTCGCAACAACGGAGAGTATGCGTTGTTTTGATTGCGGAGATTTGGGGCATAAGAGATTTACTTGCCCGCATAAAAAACAGACGGAGAATGAAGTGAAGGACGGAAATATTGAAGAACACGTAGTTCGTTCTGAGATTATTGAAGATCATGATAAAGAAAAAAGACTTAAAATCGTAAAAGAAACAATGGTTCCGTCAAAAAAACAAAAGAGGCAGGAAACTCTAGTGGAGGATATAGAGGCGACTGTTTCTACCTGTGGAGTTCCTCGACCCAGCGAAACAACCCAGGCTAAATCCTCAACTGGGCAAAACGCTTCAGAACACAGTTCAAAATCAGAGGTGAGTGCTTTTAATGTTTCTAAACAAGATGGTGAAAACAAAGGAGGCCCAAATGTTCCGACAGAGGTAGTTGATTCTGTAAAGGACAGGGAAGCTAGTACTGGTGTAGAGGATGAGTGTGCTGGTACTGTGCAGTCTGCCGTGACAGCTGAGGAAGACAGCGATGAGGCGCAGATGGAGGAAGGTGATAGCGGCTCGGAGGGGTCTGAGTTTGATTACAGTCAGTCAACAAATGACGTTTATTCTGTGGAAGATTTGAATGATTTTCTGGATCAAACTAAAGGGAAAAAAGTTGATGTTTTTAAATACTTCGCTGACGGTAATAAATTTGTTAAATCGGTAATGATTGCTCAGAAGACTGTGGGGTACGATGTGATTTCAAAACAAAAAAGATTTAGGCTGAAAAAATTTATGACGGCTGCACGTAAAGCTCAAAGTGATCAGGCAAAATTGTCAAAACGAAAAAAATAAAATGCACATGGCTGTGGGATCTATTTCTACTTTTTTGTTTTTCTGTTTTTTCTTTTTCTGTTTCCCTTTTCTCTCCCCTATAATGCAGTTATTAAGAGTGGGATCTTTAAATGTTAATGGGTTGAGGGATAGTGGAAAGAGAGCTTTACTATCTGAATTTCTCAGGCTTAAAGACAATAATGTAATATTCTTACAAGAAACGCATAGTGACCCCAATAATGAATCTGAGCTGAATTTGTGGTGGGAAGGGAAAAGTTGTTTGAGTCATGGCACAAATATCAGTGCTGGAGTAGCTATCTTGTTTTCAGCTAATCTTGACGTTAATATTTTATCAAAAATAGAATTGGAGAAAGGGCGTCTTTTGATTGTGAAAGTTGAAATTTATAATCAAGTATTTGTTTTCATAAATATTTATGCTCCAAATAGAGGCACAGATAGAACGTTGTTATTCAGAAAGTTGGGAGATATTTTAAAAAGTTTTACCCTGGATGAATTTATAGTTGTCGGTGGTGATTGGAACTGTACTCTCAATTTTCTTTTAGACAGAAATAATGAAGAACCAGATTCTGTATCAGCTTCTTTCTTAAAAAGTATTATTGGTCAAAATGATTTTATAGATGTGTGGAGAGAAAAAAATAATACTGTAAAACAATACACATGGACAAGAGTTTCACAAGGGAGGATTAGTGCAGCTAGACTTGACCGGATCTATATTAAACGTAAAGAAAATAATAGAGTAATGGAGTGTAAAATTTTTCCATGCTGTGTATCGGATCATCATTTTATCACAGTGAATATTGCCTTGACAAATCAAACATGTAAAAGTCCTTATTGGAAGTTTAATGTTGCGTTGTTAAAAGACAAAGATTTTGTTGAAAAATTTGATTTGTTTTGGAGTGAGTGGGTTTCCCAAAAGGATGATTTTGAAAGTTTGATACAGTGGTGGGAGATTGGAAAGACCCAAATAAAAGGTTTTTGTCAGCAATATACTTTCTTGTCTACTAGAAAAATTAAACAACAAATAGCTGAAATTGAGCAAGAGATCTTTCAGATTACATCTGGAATGATTCAACATTTAGATCCGTCATTAGATGGAAAGTTATCTGAAAAGAAACAAGATCTTGAAACTTTATTGCAAGTTCGGGCTAAAGGTGCCCTAATAAGGTCACGGTTTATGTCTATACATGACATGGATGCTCCCACTGCGTATTTTTTTAATTTAGAAAAGGTCTTCAAGAAACAAAATGAAATGTACTGTTTAACAACACCAGACGGACTAAAGACTTGTGATTCAAGAAAAATGCGAAAGATTGCAGTGGATTTCTATTCAGAACTATATAAAAAGGAGGACACTGATACTGGATGCACTTCACAATTATTACAACAGCTTCCTACCATCACTGAAGAGCAGAGTCGGACTCTGGACAGCGCCGTGTCCTTTCAGGAGTTAACTGATGCAGTAACACAGATGAATCGCGGGCCGTTCACCTGGAATTGATGGACTGCCTGTGGACTTCTATAAGGCTTTTTGGAAGATCATCGGAAGAGACTTTTATGAGGTGGTTCAAAAATGTTTTAATGATAAACTACTTCCCAAAAGTTGTCAACGGGCAGTGTTGGCGTTGTTACCTAAGAAAGGAGACTTGAGTCTCTTAAAAAATTGGAGGCCTGTATCAATTCTGACATCTGACTATAAACTAATAGCAAAGCTATTGGCCAATAGAATGAAAGTTGTTTTGGGTGATATAATACATCAAGACCAGTCTTATTGTATTCCAGGTAGAACAATACATGATAATATTTTTCTGATCAGAGATATTTTGGACTACTCTAAACTTTATGAAGTGGATATAGGTTTTTTGTTCCTGGATCAGGAAAAAGCCTTTGATAGAGTTGACCATGATTTTCTGTTTGAAACACTGCATGCGTTTGGGTTTGGAAATGTTTTTATTTCTTGGATCAAACTATTGTATATGGATGTATCTTCTATTTTAAAGATTGGTGGTGGTTTAAGTCGACCAATAAGCATACAGAAGGGTATCAGGCAGGGGTGTCCACTGTCAGGTCAGCTTTATGCTTTAGCAGTGGAGCCACTTTTATGTCTACTTAGAAAAGAACTGTCTGGTTTAAGGATTGGTGATGATCTGCATTCTGTTAAACTGACTGCGTATGCGGACGACATTACTGTAATTGTGAAAGAACAAAGAGACATTGAATTATTAATTACAGTATTGGATTGTATGAGAGGGCATCATCTGCAAAACTCAACTGGGGTAAAACAGAAGCGTTCTGGTGTAATGAGAAAACAATGCCTTTACCAGTTATCCCTGAAAATGTTAAGTGGGAAAAAATTGGTTTCAAGTTTTTAGGAATTTTTATGGGGTCTGAAAACTACCAAAGAAAAAACTGGGAAGGTGTGAAGGATAAAGTTTGTGCCAGATTGTCCAAATGGAACTGGATTTTGCCTCAACTGTCTTATAGAGGAAGAGTGCTGGTTATAAATAATCTTGCCGCCTCTATCCTGTGGCATAGATTAATTGTTTTGAATCCACCAGATGATTTTATTGGAGAAGTCCAAAAATTGTTTATTAATTTTTTCTGGTCTGGACAACATTGGCTACGAGAGTCAGTTCTGTATCTGCAGGTGCATGAAGGAGGTCAAGGCCTCATAGATATTAAGTCTAAAGTGGCTGCCTTTAGACTGCAAACTGCACAGAGACTACTCTATCATCAGTCTCAGAAATGGATAACAGTGGCTTGTGCTTTATTAAATCGAGTGGGACGGTTGAATTTGGATAGACATCTCTTCTTAATGAATTTAAAGGAGATGGATCTCAGTGGGCTCCCAGCTTTTTATGCCTCAGTATTGAATGCATGGCAGATTTTTATGGTTAAAAGAGAGATTTCTGAAACACAGAGTCTTTGGGGTATTGAAGAACCTTTAATTTTTAATTCTCACATACCCAGTGCGATATTGGAGTCACGGACTGTACGCACAAGCTTGGTGAGAGCAGGAGTCCATAAGATCTGCCATCTTAGGTCGAATGACCAGTGGATTACTGCAGAAGAACTGGCCGTAAAGACTGGTATCCGTTCTGTTCGAACTGTGCAGAAACTGTTGGCTGAGATTCAAGTCTCTTTTCCTGTTCTGCCACTAGAAGTTGAGGTATCAGAGAATGTTTTCCCCAAGGTCAGTCTGGCTGTGGATGTAGGAGAGTGGCAGGAGTTTGAGGGAAGTCTGCTCTCTTTTAGGACACCTGAACTTGGTTTTTTCAACAGTACTTCTAAGAAAGCTCTTTATTGTGCTTGTGTAAAATATCTCAATTTAAGAGCGTTAAAAGAACTTCCAGAGACTAAGTGGACTGAATTTGTTGAGCCTGGTACTTCCCCAAAAGGTAGTTGGAGGTCCTTATATAAGAAACCAATTGAAAAACGTACTGGAGATTTGCAATGGCGTATTTCACATTGGATAATTGCAACAAATCGTTATAAGGCACGTTTGAATCCTTTGCAAGAGGAAGAGTGTTCTTTTTGTGGAATTTCAGAAACTGTTTTTCATATTTTTATTGGTTGTTCAAGGCTTAAAGATTTGTTTGGTGTATTAGGGGAATTGAGTCGTAGTTTTGGTTTTCAGTTTTCAAAGGGATTTTTTGTTTTTGGACCAAAATATAGTACCTCAAACAGGCACAAACAGTCTTGATAAATTTCCTGTTTGGTAAGGCTAAGATGGCAATTTGGCTGACAAGGAAGAATAAAATGCTTCTTAATGCAGGAATTGATCCTTTACAGTTGTTTAAGGTTTTGGTCAAAAGTAGGTTAATCTTGGAGTACAAGTTTTATGAATTTGTTAATGATACTGACTCTTTTTTTTATTTGTGGGGTACTAAAGGTGTTTTATGTCAACCAAGTGAAGAGAGAGGTTATGATATCATGTTATGAACTATAATTTTAATGTGAGCAAATAATCCTATTTATGTATACGTAGGTAGTTTTTTAAAAATGTTTTCTTGTGTAATGTAATATTTATAGTTTGTTAATAAGTGTCTGTAAATTAAAAGAAGCTTTAAAGTCAAGTCTCTCTCTCTCTCTCTCTCTCTCTCTCTCTCTCTCTCTCTCTCTCTCTCTCTCTCTCTCTCTCTCTCTCTCTCTCTCTCTCTCTCTCTATCTATAGGACCCTATACAATTCCATGAATATTTATGTAATATTTTGTTCTTCAGGTGTGGAGATTAACTGCAGTTTTCATCAGTCTGTTCCCTGTCTCGCTGATGTCGGAGATAAACTCAGTCTGCAGATGCTGGTGGTGAACGTTAGTGAATATGACCTGAAGATACAAAAGATAAAATACAGCACACAAGAGGATCCAGTTTGTAGAATAAAGAATAACACGATAAGAAAGGATGAATGTGATCTCTTTAATAACAGACATGATCAAGTGTCAGTCATTAATGGGACTCTGATAATAAACACTGTGATCAGAGCAGATTCAGGGAATTACAGTTTACAAGTCTATCACTCAACCGGCACATTCATATTTAAATCAGATCTTCAAGTGATTTTTAAAGGTACAGTAACTCTCTCATTACAATCTCATGTTCTCAAAGATCTCACTTGATTCTCTGTGAAGGTTTTTATTCCTGTAACACACAGCTGTTGTAATCTAAATCAGGATTTTTTTAATAGTTTACAGTTTTACTTTTTTGTATTAGCTTATAATAATAATTCATCATTTTAGTGCTTCAGCTTATTTCAGTTTAGTGCCAGTGCAACATTTCTAATTTTCTTTCAGTTTAAAATGTTCAACTAATATTTATATTTTATTTTAGTTTAATTTCAATTAACTGAAATTGTTTAATAGTTTTAGTTATTGATAATAACCCCGCTACAGATATCAGCAACTTAAAAGATTAGTTCCCCAAAAAACTATCCCATAATTTACTCACTCTCAATCCATCCAAGTCATTCTAGACTTTCTTCTTTCATCCTTTTCATATTTATATTACAGTTTTTCTCGATTGTTTACACACATTTTCTGAAAGAATGCCACATATTCTCAGAACTCTACACACAAATCAAAAAACACACACACAATGGGCAAAACCCCTCAATTCTCCTGCAAAATGAAACTTTACATTCAAAACAATGTTATTTCTTCTCAAAATGGTATTTTGTTTTCAAATGACACACACAAACCATCATATGAATAGACATTTATAAGAAGCAGTTGAACACTGATGTGCTCAATGTAAAACACTGTGATGAATGGAAAACAATTCTTCTCCATTCATCATAACGACTCAGGCCTTTTTTGTTCAGTGTTGCACTTACTACAGACAGTACATACAAGTGTGTTGTAAAATATTTGAGAATATTGTTTTTATACTTTATACACACAAATACACGATAACAAATATATTTTATTTTTCCCACAAAAACAATGTACGCACTGTACATCCCATTCCCAACCAACACAAAGTTGCACATACACTACATACAAGACAACAGAAGAATTTACTGTACACAGTTACAGTAAAAAAAAAAATGTTTCCAATGTTGGCATCCATTGCTCCATTGAAGAGCTCATCTGTTGCCCTTTTATGCTAAAGCTCTGATTGCTAATTGTAAAACTGTGTGAAGTGTTTACCCTTGTGATGAGTCAGTGTGCAGATATGAATGGCAGTGTGTTCCTTGTGAAAACAAGAGATTTTGTGCATGAAAATTGTGCCAAATGCAGAGAATTGTGTGTAGTGTTTTGAAAAACGTGTGTTTTAGAACTGCAATTTGAGCGTAAAGCAGGAATTGTGCTTGTAGTTTAGCAGAATTGGTTCAGGGGGTTGGTGAATGAGTTACATGTTGTGGTCACAAGCCCGTAGGCAGGGGGGTTCGGGTGGTTCGAACGAACCTCCCCTCCTCACTGACAAAGGTCCAGAATTTAAGTCGTTTTTTACCCCCATGTGATTATTGTCATCATTGTTTTAATCAATGCTTGTGACAAATATTCTGGGTTGCTGTTTCAAATTAATATGATTATTGTAGCTGGACGTGTGTGTGTGCCGCACGCGGTTCAGAGAGAGTTCGCAAATACACTTTTCAAAGCAACGGTGAAGAAGCATCGCCTCTGAATGATAGGGCGGGGGATCGATTCCAAAAACAATCTGAGAGTAGATTCCAAAGGCTCAAAATGCAAAGGTTGGAATCGATTCCATTAAGGGAAATTAGTTTAGGACAATAAATCTGATCAAAAACAATCAAATTAATTTTTAAGTCATTAAATTCAAGTTCACGTAAACTTTTCCCTCCGCTGCGGCTGTCTGTCATTCTCCACTCAGCATCAAACAGCGCGTCGCGTTCGGGTACGACAGTCATGATGAAACTCTCTCCAAGATGATTCAATGTTAATATTATTATACTTGATCAGTAGATAAAGCTCTATGGTTTCGCATAAAATGACTATATTGCCGGACTGTATTGCTGTATCTTAACCATGTTCCTTTCCTTACCGGGTGTCTGTTAATCACAACACTGGAGAGCATTATCATTCTTCACGCGCACAGTAGCTGAAATTTAAAACTGTTAAAAGAAAAGGCTTAATAAACTATTGTATAGATAGATGGCAAAATATGCATCTCAAAATGCATCAGATTGATGCTTTAAAATATGGAATATTTAAAATTTTCTCACGGGGGAGCATGCCCCGGACCCCCCTAGAGGGGTAATATCCTTCTCACCTGGGGGAGGAGTTAGATATATATATATATATATATATATATATATATATATATATATATTTTTTTTTTTTTTTTTATTAAACGGATTTATATATTTTATCCACTCAATAGTCTAGGCTACAATATAACAGCCATATAAACGTAGCGTAATTATAATAATAAAATATTTTAGGTGCATCAAAAAGCGTGCTCGTTAACCAGCAGATAAACTAATCCAGCACAAATTGGTGCATAAAAGGTCACCAAAAGGAAGTATTTGAACCTCATAATTAAATAGGGAAAAAAACTGCAAAAAAGGTCCACTTTTTGAAAAAAAAGAACCCCCCCTTTCAATAGGCTGGCTACGGACCTGGGTCATTGTGTCTCAAGTACCAGAATTTGTGTGTAAACAATTGAGAAAAACTGTAAGTGGCAATAGGTAATATGTACACATTGAAATTAATAATTTGATACAATGTATTTATTGTGTACATGCATGTTTTTACATTGTACTTATATTTTGAAAATACCTGCGTGTAATTACAGCTGTAATTACACTGTTGACCCTTCCCTTAACCCAACCCATACCACACACACCTGACCCAAACCTTACCCGTATCACACCGCAATAGCAGAACACGTGTTTTACAATACAACATCAACACAATAAGTACTTTGTACTTATTTTTTTATGTAAGTTCATAGTACTTAAAGCCACTTAATATAAAGTGGGACCAAATAGTTTCAAAGCAGTTTTACAGTGATAATAGGAAATTACAGTAACAGAGATTGTTTAGGTTTTACAGCAGATCTAGAATAAAGTTATTGTCCAGCTAAACTTAGTAACTTCTAAATATGTATATTTTTCATGTAAAAACGTATGGTTTCGCTTCAGGAGACCGTTTGAGCCGTATGAATTAATTTTATGATGGATGGAGGCACATATATTTAATCATATTAATATATTATTTATTAATCATATATTAATATATTTTCAAAATGTTTTTTATATAACTCCGATTTTGGGTGAACTAACTCCTTAACTGGCTGACATTGATTGATTGGGATGTACATTGATTGATTTGATTGATTGATTGATTGATTGATTGATTGATTGATTGATTGCTGTGTGTGTGTGTGTGTGTGTGTGTGTGTGTGTGTGTGTGTGTGTGTGTGTGTGTGTGTGTGTGTGTGTGTGTGTGTGTGTGTGGTGTGTGTGTGTGTGTGTGTGTGTGTGTTGTGTGTGTGTGTGTGTGTGTGTGTGTGTGTGTGTGTGTGTGTGTGTGTGTGTGTGTTGTGTGTGTTGTTTTAGTGCCTGTGTTGTTTAGGATGCAGTGTTTTCGGTCTGGTGTTGTCAGATGATGGTTCTGTTGGGTCTGTTCGGAGGTTTTCACATCTACATGAGACTCACGTCAGGTCAGAGACATTTATCAGCATCATTATGGATTTGACATGCAAATATTCAGAGTGTGAAGATGATGAGAATCTGATGCTTTTAGGAAAGAAACAAGAAGATCAAAGTGTGCGAATGAGAAGATTTGGAGAAGGACATGAAGACACGGCAGAAGATTGAAGAGACCAGCAGTTGATTTTTTCCCCATCATTTTACATTAGGATGTTTTAACTGTTTTAACTGTTCTTCTTGGTCTTTATCTCAGTTTTACAGTGTCTGATGTTCTATTACGGTGGCCGTGAGAGCTCAACGTGTTGCAACTTAAAGAAGACGCATGCAAATAGAAAAAAATGCATGCAAATAGAAAAAACACCCGCAAATTAAGAAAACATCTTCATCAGTTTCACAACATACGTGTGCTCCAAATACTCACAACCCAACCAAATACAGAAACGCGCTGCAAGTAACACAGACCACAACGGAAATGTTTCCGGGGAACCAAATAAGTGACGGACCCGGCTGGGACGTGCTTACAGCAAAAAAACGTTTATAGAGAGCCTAAGTCCCTCCCCTTCCGGTTGGCCACCATGGGACCTAAACTCGGAAAAATATTGTATGGTAGTCAATGGCGAGAGACAACAAATTTTTTGATCTCGTTTGAATTGTGCCCTGAATTACACATATGATGTTTGGCAATTTAAACGATACATTTTAAAGTAAAAAAAGTTGCAGTTTGATGTAAAACTGTTGCGATATAAGACTGTGAAAATACGTAATTACAAAGACTACAAAACCCAAAAGGCGCGCATGAGACGGCATACCTTTTCTCTCAAAGAATGAAGCTAACTTTACTGAAGGTAACATCTGTCATGTTTTCTATAGTCTTACCTTATAATCGTAACGTTTCGCCGTCATGTTTTGTACCAGACTGCACACACACGAGCTCAGCTTAGTGACGAGACGAGAGATGTAGTTCATTGAGCGATTTTCACATAAATCTAAATGTTACTCTTCTGTTTTATGACAAACTGCGACTTTCTTGACTTTCATAATTCTCTTTTAAATTGACAAACATCATATGTGTAATTCAGGGCACAGTTCAGACGGAATAAAAAGATAACTTGTCTCTCCCCATTGACTTCCATGCATATTTTTTCCGAAACAAGGTCCCATGAGCCGGAAGCGGAGGGGCGGGACTTAGGCTCTCTATTGACAAGAAGTGAAAGCCTATATTTTTAATAAATAAACTATAATATTAAAATAATATTGTATATAAATAATATTATAATATTATCGTTTTTTATAGTTCTTCTATACTCCTTGCTTACAGCTCAAAATTCTACTTTATTTCTTTTAACTTTTTCCCCACAAAACACAGATTCAATTTATTATGACATACAACTTGTATACAAAATACAACATGTGTTAACAATATGTTCAATGTCATCAGAATACAAATGAGAAAAGAACAATGATCTGAAAAAATAAAATAAATAAATAAAAAAGATAGAGAAGAACATGAAGGCAAGATATTAATCTATACATCAGTTACACTATACAAATTGTTTCATGTTATGTTTAAAGTTTCATAAAGAAAAGTTTCATAAGAAATGTTAGGTAATGTTTGGTCCAAAGTTTTAAAGTTGAGACAAAATGCATATTTTAACAGTTTTTTTGTAAAGTAAAAAAAAAAAAAAAAAATATATATATATATATATATATATATATATATATATATATATATTATATATATATATATATATATATATATATAACAGCAGTTCAGCTGATGGACGTGCTTCGTTGTCATGGGAACATCCTAGGTAAAAAATAATTACATTGGAAATTACATTGTCTTTCGCTGCTCCCTTCATCAAGTGCGTTCCAAACGGCTACATAAATGACACACTAGTGCCCTGCTCACTCCAAAGTCCCACTTGAAGAGCTCTGCCGTCTGCCCTTTGAAGGGAGTAGGGCATATAGGATGCTCACGAGCAGCCGGGTCCGTCACTTATTTGGTTCCCGAAAACATTTCCGTTGTGGTCTGTGTTACTTGCAGCGCTTTTCTGTATTTGCTTGTGTTGTGAACGTTTGCAGCGCTTTTCTGTATTTGGTTGTGTTGTGAGTACTTGGAGCACATGTGTGTTGTGGAACTGATGAAGATGGTTTTCTTAATTTGCATTCGTTTTTTTCTATTTGCATGCGTTTTTCTATTTGCATGTGTTTTTCTATTTGCACGCGTCTTCTTTAGTTTGCAGCACGTTGAGCTCTATCGGCCACCGTATGTTCTGCTCTCTGTGGTTTTAAACTTCTGCTTGCATTTGCAGTTTTTTACATGACTTTCAACACGTTTAGCCACATTCATGCATTTTTCTTCACAAGATCTATTATGTAATATGATATTGCTAAACACATTGTTCTTTAAGAATTTTAAATGGAATCTGTGTTGATATTGTTACGACTAACTATTGAGTTAAATGAAAATACAATAATTTGAAATTAAACTGTTTTTGGAATCAAAGGGCGCAAGTTCACTTTTTTAAAAGTTTATTTAATATATGCATAGTCAATGTTCACAGAATCACATCTGTAACTCCGGTTTCCTCCTGCAGGTGTCGCTAGTAACCGGGAATATGTCTAATTTATTTGACAGATTTAAATCTGCACTACAGAACTTTAGCCTCTCTATCGCCACCTATGTATGAAACATAAAGTCAGCAATGCCTGCCATGTGCAGAGTCGTTTTGTGCACAGATGAATCTGAGGAATCATCCGATTATCACTGTATCAGAGCGAATCTGTCCGGATCTCATTAGATAGATACCAATCTATATGAAATACCATATCTATCGTGGCTGTAATGAAGCGCACAACGAAGGAAATCCTAAAACAGATCTTTAATGTAATAATTAACACAAACAAGGGAGTAACTAGGAGAAAAACAACCACTTAACCATAAACATTAAACAATGCAAGACAAGGAACACACTGAAACAGAGGGCTTAAATACACAGAGTAAACAAAAATCTAATCTGTAACCTAGGAAACAAACAGCCAGGGAACAGAGAAGAGATCAACTAATTAACAAACTACCAGCATACAGAAACT
>JAZAVI010000388.1:127500-205705 GCA_036326025.1 Chrosomus eos | reverse complement strand
TTAACTTAAAGCAAACAATACATTTGAAATACATGGGTTGTATGCACATTTTTTTTTTATAAAAATATATATATATCCAAAAAGACAAGGCCTTAAAGGGTTAAACTCTTGTCACTGTAACAGACACAATCTCTCCTCTCTCTCTCTCTCTCTCTCTCTCTCTCTCTCTCTCTCTCTCTCTCTCTCTCTCTCTCTCTCTCTCTCTCTCTCTCTCTCTCTCTCTCTCTCTCCACCACACACACACACACACACACACACACACACACACACACACACACACACACACACACACACACACACACACATGCAAACACACACACACACACACACACACATGCAAACACACACACACACACACACACACACACACACACACACACACACACACACACACACACACACACACACACACACACACACACACACACACACACACACACACACGTCAAGTCACTTACATTTTAAATGCAATATTGAATAAGCAGAAAAATCTGATTTTCTGCTCTGAAAATATAAATAAGCATAAAAATTGAATAAGCACTTTGAGTATTCTAAACAGAATAAGCACTAGTCGCTAATGTATAAGTACTAGTACTTAATGGAATAGATAATAGTATCTAAAAAATAAGTACTAGTAGCATGAAAATAGAGACTAGTAGGTTAAAATGATTAAATGTTAAAACTGCTTGCCATATTGGCTCAGAGAGAGAGAGAGAAAATGACATTTTAGATACTAGTAGCTATTAATAGATACTAGTATTTATTCAATAAATACTAGTACTAAGTCATTAGATACTAGTACCTATTAAAGATACCCGTACTTATTCATTAGCTACTAATACGTATTCAAAAGAATATCTAAAGAATAAGCACTAGTATCTAAAGAATAAGCACTAGTCGCTAATGAATAAGTACTAGTACTTAATGGAATAGATACTAGTATCTAAAAAATAAGAACTAGTAGCATGAAAATAGAGACTAGTAGACTTGATTGATGATTGATGATTAAATGTTAAAACGGCTTGCCATATTGGCTCAGAGAGAGAGGGAGAGAAAATGACCATATTCAAACCAAAATATCTAACTTCCTCTTGGTCTGAGCTAATGACAGTTAATTAGAAAGTTGTCCAGGTTGATCTGAACAATATGCATACCTGTGTCTGTCGAGTTTCATGCAATTTCAAGCATGCTAAGAGTCTCAAAAGCATCAAACAAGAATATTAAAGTTTGATGCGTTGCCACGGCAACAGTATCTAAGATATCAATAATCCTTTCACAGGTCTACATCTGCCGTGTGTTTACATTATACACATAAAGTTTGAAGCAAATTGGTTAAAATTAAGAGGGTGATTTCAAAGCATTTAGGAAGTGACACACTTCCTGCTGCCAGTTGGTGGCGCTATAACTTAGTCTCACAATAGTCACATCCATGTGATCGGACTCTTACAGCGAACACACTGCTGAAGTTTCATCAAGATCAGTTAATGTATGCAGAAGTTATAACACACTTCCTGTTTCCATTATTCGCCATAAATTCGTTTCCTCGCCATGGCCAAACCGTTCGAGATATCAAAAATCCCCTGGCAATTTTTCATCCTCAATGTCTTGGCTTCATGCACACCGAGTTTCGTGTCGATTGGTTGAATTCTCTAGGATTAGTATATCGAATTCCAGGGGCATACGCTTCCAAACTAACAATAATAGCCGACTTCCTGTTGGGCTGGGGTAAAAAGTAAAAGTACAAAGGATATATGAATCGATGAGATCTATGTGTGTACAGAGTTTCATATTATTACATGCAAGCGTGTTTGATTTATGGACCAAGTTTTCGGACCCCGTTCCAGGGGGCGCTGTCGAGCCCCCCTGCCACGCCCGGGTACCAGCTTCAGCCCGGCCCTGATGGCCGCGTTTTCTGACCCGTGTGCAAAGTTTCAAGAGTTTTTGAGCATGTTAAGGGCCCCAAAAGTGTGCTAAGAATCTCAAAAGTATCCAAAAAGAATATTAAAGTTTGATGCGTTGTCACGGCAACAGCATCTAAGATATCAACAATCCTTTCACAGGTCTACATCTGGCGTGTGTCTACATTATACACATCAAGTTTGAAGCAAATCGGGTAAAGCCTGTTTGATTTATGGACCAAGTTTTCGGACCCCGTTCCAGGGGGCGCTGTCGAGCCCCCCTGCCACGCCCGGGTACCAGCTTCAGCCCGGCCCTGATGGCCGCGGTTTCTGACCCGTGTGCAAAGTTTCAAGAGTTTTTGAGCATGTTAAGGGCTCCAAAAGTGCGCTAAGAATCTCAAAAGTATCCAAAAAGAATATTAAAGTTTGATGCGTTGTCACGGCAACAGCATCTAAGATATCAACAATCCTTTCACAGGTCTACATCTGGCTTGTGTCTACATTATACACATCAAGTTTGAAGCAAATAGGGTCAAGCGTGTTGGATATATGGACCAAATTGTCGGACCCGTTCAAGGGGGCGCTGTCGAGCCCCCCTGCCACGCCCGGGTACCAGCTTCAGCCTGGCCCTGATGGCCGCGGGTTTTGTCCTGTGTGCAAAGTTTCAAGAGTTTTCGAGCACGTTAAGAACCCCAAAAGTGCCCGAAAGCATAAAAAAGCATGAAAAAGCTTAAAAAAAGGAATATTAATGTTTGATGCATTGCCATGGCAACAGTGTCTAAGATATCAATAATCCTTTCACAGGTCTACATCTGGCATGTGTCTACATTATGCACATGAAGTTTGAAGCAAATCGGGTAAAAATAAGAGGGTGATTTAAAAGCATTTTGGAAGTGACACACTTCCTGCTGCCAGTTGGTGGCGCTATAACTTTGACTCACAATAGTCACATCCATGTGATCGGGCTCTTACAACGAACACACTGCTGAAGTTTCATCAAGATTAGTTAATGTATGCAGTAGTTATAACACACTTCCTGTTTCACGTTTCTCGCCATAATTTCGTTTCCTCGCCACGGCCAAACCGTTCGAGATATCAAAAATCCCCTGGCAATTTTTCATCCTCAGTGTCTTGACTTCACGCTGACCGAGTTTCGTGCCGTGTGTTTGAATTCTCTAGGAGGAGTGTTTCACATTCCTTTGCATGCGTTTTCCAAACAAGCCTAAATAGCCGACTTCCTGTTGGGCTGGGGTAAAAAGTTAGAGTGCGAAGTATATATGAAACGATGAGATCTACATGTGTACCGAGTTTCATATTATTACATGCAAGCGTGTTTGATTTATGGACCATGTTTTCGGACCCCGTTCCAGGGGGCGCTGTCGAGCCCCCCTGCCACGCCCGGGTACCATCTTCAGCCCGGCCCTGATGGCCGCGGGTTCTGACATGTGTGCAAAGTTTCAGGAGTTTTTGAGCATGTTAAGGCCTCCAAAAGTGTCCAAAAGGTAGAAGAAAAATAATAATAATAATAAATAATCCTTAGGAAAACAATAGGGCCTTCGCCCTTTGGGCTTGGGCCCTAATAATAATAATAATAATAATAAACAGAGCAATTCCAAGAGGGTCCTCACACCATCGGTGCTCGGGCCCTAAATATAATTAAAGCTGCAAGCAGCATTGAAAGGGCCCTCGCACCCGTGCCATCGCCACCCGGTGGCTTTAGGAAGACAGACCACGGTGGGCAATGTGCATTTAAGTAGATAAATATAGTGGGAGTATGTCAAAGTCAGTTACAAAAATGTCCTTTATTATGGGTATAATAGCATGCTGTTAAACATGTCACTTCCTGTTGCCAGCAGGTGACGCTATGACTGTAACTGAATATGAGCATGCACATGTGTTCAGGACAGAACTCTTATCAAACATGTATAGTTTGGGGCAGATTGAACTTTGCCTTCTTAAGTAAAAACAACTTCCTGTTTCATAGCATTAGCATGCTTTAGCACTTAGCTAAGAATTTCTAGCATGTTTAACATGTTTATAACATGTCTATAACTCAATGGCATATTTACTATGTTGCCAGTACTGCATCACACTGTTAAACATGTCACTTCCTGTTGCCAGTAGGTGGCGCTATTACTATAACTGAATATTGTCATGTAGATGTGTTCAGGGCAGGACTCTTATCAAATGTGTGAAGTTTGGGGCAGATTGGACATTGCCTTCTTAAGTAACAACAACTTCCTGTTTCATTTCATTAGCATGCTTTAGCACTTAGCTAAGAATTGCTAGCATGTTTTAACATGTTTATAACATGTTTATAACTCAATGGCATATTTACTATGTTGCCAGTACTGCATCACACTGTTAAACATGTCACTTCCTGTTGCCAGTAGGTGGCGCTATTACTATAGCTGAAAATTGCAATGTAGATGTGTTCAGGGCAGGACTTTTATCAAATGTGTGAAGTTTGGGGCAGTTTGGACATTGTCTTCTTAAGTAACAACAACTTCCTGTTTCATTTCATTAGCATGCTTTAGCACTTAGCTAAGAATTACTAGCATGTTTTAACATGTTTATAACATGTTTATAATTCAATGGCATATTTAATATGTTGCTAGTACTGCATCACAGTGTTAAACATGTACACTTCCTGTTGCCAGTAGGTGGCGCTATTACTATAACTGAATATTCTCATGTAGATGTGTTCAGGGCAGGACTCTTATCAAATGTGTGAAGATTCAGGGTTTCGGGGTTCGAAGTTACAGCAAATTACTATTTAATTGCAGTAATAGCATGCTTTAGCACTTAGCTAAGTGTTTGCTAGCATGTTTTAGCATGTTTCAAGTATGTTGATAGCATGTTTAGCACTTGCTGGCACTTTTTTATATGTTATTAGGAGTCCACAAAAGTGTTAAACATGTCACTTCCTGTTGCCAGCAGGTGGCGCTATGACTGTAACTGAATATGAGCATGGACATGTGTTCAGGACAGAACTCTTATCAAACGTGTGAAGTTTGGGGCAGATTGGACATTCCATACCTGAGTTACAGCAAATTCCTATTGAATTGCAGTAATAGCATGCTTTAGCACTTAGCTAAGTGCTTGCTAGCATGTTTTAGCATGTTTCAAGTATGTTGTTAGCATGTTTAACACTTGCTGGCCCTTTTTATATGTTATCAGGAGTCCACAACTGTGTTAAACATGTCACTTCCTGTTGCCAGCAGGTGGCGCTATGACTGTAACTGAATATGAGCATGGACATGTGTTCAGGACAGAACTCTTATAAAACATGTGAAGTTTGGGGCAGATTGGACATTGTTTGCCTGAGTTACAGCAACTTCCTGTTTCATGGCGAAACATCAAAATTTGTCAGGCCGCCGAGGACACGCCCTTCGACGAAAACTCAAGATCTTCGCAATTTAACGTCGCAAAGGCCTTAAGATTACACTCACCAAATTTGAAGATGATCAGATTAAAACTGTAGGAGGAGTTCGTTAAAGTACGAGGCCTGAAAATGGCAAAAACTGCACAAAAATCTGAGAGGAAGTTCAAAATGGCTGACTTCCTGTTGTGTTTAGGGCTACGCTCCAAGAGACTTTTTTGTAGGTATTGGGCCATTACATGTATGTACCGAATTTCGTACACGTACGTGAAACGTAACGCGAGGCGCACTCCGTTGAACCTTTATAGGTGGCGCTATCGAGCCATTTTGGCCCGCCCAATTTTGAAACGCATATCAGATGTAAATTTTCGCCAGTTCTGACGCGTGTGCAAATTTTCGTGAGTTTTGGTGCATGTTTAGGCCCTCAAAAATGCGATTCATTGCGGAGAATAATAATAATAATATTAATAATAATAATAATTAAAGCTGCAAGCAGCATTGAAAGGGCCCTCGCACCCGTGCCATCGCCACCCGGTGGCTTTAGGAAGACAGACCACGGTGGGCAATGTGCATTTAAGTAGATAAATATAGTGGGAGTATGTCAAAGTCAGTTACAAAAATGTCCTTTATTATGGGTATAATAGCATGCTGTTAAACATGTCACTTCCTGTTGCCAGCAGGTGACGCTATGACTGTAACTGAATATGAGCATGCACATGTGTTCAGGACAGAACTCTTATCAAACATGTGAAGTTTGGGGCAGATTGAACTTTGCCTTCTTAAGTAAAAACAACTTCCTGTTTCATAGCATTAGCATGCTTTAGCACTTAGCTAAGAATTGCTAGCATGTTTAACATGTTTATAACATGTTTATAACTCAATGGCATATTTACTATGTTGCCAGTACTGCATCACACTGTTAAACATGTCAATTCCTGTTGCCAGTAGGTGGCGCTATTACTATAACTGAATATTGTCATGTAGATGTGTTCAGGGCAGGACTCTTATCAAATGTGTGAAGTTTGGGGCAGATTGGACATTGCCTTCTTAAGTAACAACAACTTCCTGTTTCATTTCATTAGCATGCTTTAGCACTTAGCTAAGAATTGCTAGCATGTTTTAACATGTTTATAACATGTTTTTTACTCAATGGCATATTTACTATGTTGCCAGTACTGCATCACACTGTTAAACATGTCACTTCCTGTTGCCAGTAGGTGGTGCTATTACTATAACTGAATATTGTCATGTAGATGTGTTCAGGGCAGGACTCTTATCAAATGTGTGAAGTTTGGGGCAGATTGGACATTGCCTTCTTAAGTAACAACAACTTCCTGTTTCATTTCATTAGCATGCTTTAGCACTTAGCTAAGAATTGCTAGCATGTTTAACATGTTTATAACATGTTTATAATTCAATGGCATATTTAATATGTTGCTAGTACTGAATCACAGTGTTACACATGTCACTTCCTGTTGCCAGTAGGTGGCGCTATTACTATAACTGAATATTCTCATGTAGATGTGTTCAGGGCAGGACTCTTATCAAATGTGTGAAGTTTCGGGGTTTCGGGGTTCGAAGTTACAGCAAATTACTATTTAATTGCAGTAATAGCATGCTTTAGCACTTAGCTAAGTGTTTGCTAGCATGTTTTAGCATGTTTCAAGTATGTTGATATTATGTTTAGCACTTGCTGGCACTTTTTTATATGTTATTAGGAGTCCACAAAAGTGTTAAACATGTCACTTCCTGTTGCCAGCAGGTGGCGCTATGACTGTAACTGAATATGAGCATGGACATGTGTTCAGGACAGAACTCTTATCAAACGTGTGAAGTTTGGGGCAGATTGGACATTCCATACCTGAGTTACAGCAAATTCCTATTGAATTGCAGTAATAGCATGCTTTAGCACTTAGCTAAGTGCTTGCTAGCATGTTTTAGCATGTTTCAAGTATGTTGTTAGCATGTTTAACACTTGCTGGCACTTTTTTATATGTTATCAGGAGTCCACAACAGTGTTAAACATGTCACTTCCTGTTGCCAGCAGGTGGCGCTATGACTGTAACTGAATATCAGCATGCACATGTGTTCAGGACAGAACTCTTATCAAACATGTGAAGTTTGGGGCAGATTGGACATTGTTTGCCTGAGTTACAGCAACTTCCTGTTTCATGGCGAAACATCAAAATTTGTCAGGCCGCCGAGGACACGCCCTTCGACGAAAACTCAAGATCTTCGCAATTTAACGTCGCAAAGGCCTTAAGATTACACTCACCAAATTTGAAGATGATCAGATTAAAACTGTAGGAGGAGTTCGTTAAAGTACGAGGCCTGAAAATGGCAAAAACTGCACAAAAATCTGAGAGGAAGTTCAAAATGGCTGACTTCCTGTTGTGTTTAGGGCTACGCTCCAAGAGACTTTTTTGTAGGTATTGGGCCATTACATGTATGTACCGAATTTCGTACACGTACGTGAAACGTAACGCGAGGCGCACTCCGTTGAACCTTTATAGGTGGCGCTATCGAGCCATTTTGGCCCGCCCAATTTTGAAACGCATATCAGATGTAAATTTTCGCCAGTTCTGACGCGTGTGCAAATTTTCGTGAGTTTTCGTGCATGTTTAGGCCCTCAAAAATGCGATTCATTGCGGAGAAGAATAATAATAATAAATATAGCTGCGAGCAGCGATTACGGGCCCAAGCCGGTGGCACCGCCACCCTGGTGCACCAGGGTGGCGGTACCGCCGGCTTTGGCCCTTCATCGCTGCTCGCAGCTATATTTATTTATATATATATATAAAGCCGGTGGCATCGCCACCCTGGTGCCTTTAGGGTTATTGTGCACGACGTGACACAAAATATCTGCTCGCTATCTGCCGAACGGCTCTGGTAGTCCCGCTTCAGCACTGATGATGTTGTAGAAATAGTGTGCTCTGGTTGGTCTGGATTATTCGGGATTTTTTATTTTATACAGAAATAAGTTATTTATAATTCAGATGAGAATAAAGTTAGTGTTGATTAAAATGAAGGAAAACAAATATATTTATCTGAAATATAGCACATTCATTTTACATTTATTTAGGTTCAATTACCAAACATACAATCTTAATTTAATTTAAAGCAAACAATACATTTGAAATACATGGGTTGTATGCACATTTTTTTTTAATAAAAAATATATATATATCCAAAAAGACAAGGCTTAAAAACTCTTGTCACTGTAACAGACACAATCTCTCTCTCACACACACACACACACACACACACACACACACACACACACACACACACACCACACCACACACACACACACACACACACACACACACACACACACACACACACACACACACACACACACACACACACACACACACACACACACACACACGTCAAGTCACATTTTAGATGCAATATTGAATAAGCAGAAAAATCGGATTTTCTGCTCTGAAAATATAAATAAGCATACAAATTGAATAAGCACTTTGAATATTCTAAACAGAATAAGCATTAGTCGCTAATGAATAAGTACGAGTACTTAATGGAATAGATACTAATATCTAAAAAATAAGTACTAGTAGCATGAAAATAGAGACTAGTATGTTAAAATGATTAAATGTTAAAACGGCTTGCCATATTGGCTCAGAGAGAGAGAGAGAGAGAGAAAATGACATTTTAGATAATAGCACCTATTAATAGATACTAGTATTTATTCAATAAATACTAGTTCTAAGTCATTACATACTAGTACCTATTAAATAGATACCAGTACTTATTCATTAGCTACTAATATGTATTCAAAAGAATATCTAAAGAATAAGCACTACTATCTAAAGAATAGGCACTAGTACTAAATAATAAGCACTAGTCACTAATGAATAAGTACTATTACTTAATGGAACAGATACTAGTATCTAAAAAATAAGTACTAGTAGCATGAAAAAAGAGACTACTAGGTTAAAATGATTAAATGTTAAAACGGCTTGCCATATTGACTCAGAGCATCAAAAGCATCAAACAAGAATATTAAAGTTTGATGCGTTGCCACAGCAACAGTTTCAAAGATATCAAGAATCCCTTCACAGGTCTTCATCTGCAGTGTATTTACATTATACAGATGAAGTTTGAAGCAAATCGGGTAAAAATAAGAGGGTGATTTCAAAGCCTTTAGGAAGTGACACACTTCCTGCTGCCAGTTGGTGGCGCTATAACTTTGACTCACAATAGTCACATCCATGTGATCGGACTCTTACAGCGAACACACTGCTGAAGTTTTATCAAGATCAGTTAATGTATGCAGAAGTTATAACACACTTCCTGTTTCCATTATTCGCCATAAATTTGTTTCCTCGCCACGGCCAAACCGTTCGAGATATCAAAAATCCCCTGGCAATTTTTCATCCTCAATGTCTTGACTTCATGCTGACTGAGTTTCGTGGCGATTGGTTGAATTCTCTAGGAGTAGTATATCGAATTCCAGGGGCATACGCTTTCAAACAAACCATAATAGCCGACTTCCTGTTGGGCTGGGGTAAAAAGTAAAAGTACAAAGGATATATGAATCGATGAGATCTATATGTGTACCAAGTTTCATATTATTACATGCAAGCGTGTTTGATTTATGGACCAAGTTTTCGGACCCCGTTCCAGGGGGCGCTGTCGAGCCCCCCTGCCACGCCCGGGTACCAGCTTCAGCCCGGCCCTGATGGCCGCGGTTTCTGACCCGTGTGCAAAGTTTCAAGAGTTTTTGAGCATGTTAAGGGCCCCAAAAGTGTGCTAAGAATCTCAAAAGTATCCAAAAAGAATATTAAAGTTTGATGCGTTGTCACGGCAACAGCATCTAAGATATCAACAATCCTTTCACAGGTCTACATCTGGCATGTGTCTACATTATACACATCAAGTTTGAAGCAAATCGGGTATAGCCTGTTTGATTTATGGACCAAGTTTTCGGACCCCGTTCCAGGGGGCGCTGTCGAGCCCCCCTGCCACGCCCGGGTACCAGCTTCAGCCCGGCCCTGATGGCCGCGGTTTCTGACCCGTGTGCAAAGTTTCAAGAGTTTTTGAGCATGTTAAGGGCCCCAAAAGTGCGCTAAGAATCTCAAAAGTATCCAAAAAGAATATTAAAGTTTGATGCGTTGTCACGGCAACAGCATCTAAGATATCAACAATCCTTTCACAGGTCTACATCTGGCTTGTGTCTACATTATACACATCAAGTTTGAAGCAAATAGGGTAAAGCGTGTTGGATATATGGACCAAATTGTCGGACCCGTTCAAGGGGGCGCTGTCGAGCCCCCCTGCCACGCCCGGGTACCAGCTTCAGCCTGGCCCTGATGGCCGCGGGTTTTGTCCTGTGTGCAAAGTTTCAAGAGTTTTCGAGCACGTTAAGAACCCCAAAAGTGCCCGAAAGCATAAAAAAGCATGAAAAAGCTTAAAAAAAGGAATATTAATGTTTGATGCATTGCCATGGCAACAGTGTCTAAGATATCAATAATCCTTTCACAGGTCTACATCTGGCATGTGTCTACATTATGCACATGAAGTTTGAAGCAAATCGGGTAAAAATAAGAGGGTGATTTAAAAGCATTTTGAAAGTGACACACTTCCTGCCCCAGTTGGTGGCGCTATAACTTTGACTCACAATAGTCACATCCATGTGATCGGGCTCTTACAACGAACACACTGCTGAAGTTTCATCAAGATTAGTTAATGTATGCAGTAGTTATGACACACTTCCTGTTTCACGTTTCTCGCCATAATTTCGTTTCCTCGCCACGGCCAAACCGTTCGAGATATCAAAAATCCCCTCGCAAACTTTCATCCTCAATGTCTTGACTTCACGCTGACCGAGTTTCGTGCCGTGTGTTTGAATTCTCTAGGAGGAGTGTTTCACATTCCTTTGCATGCGTTTTCCAAACAAGCCTAAATAGCCGACTTCCTGTTGGGCTGGGGTAAAAAGTTAGAGTGCGAAGTATATATGAAACGATGAGATCTACATGTGTACCGAGTTTCATATTATTACATGCAAGCGTGTTTGATTTATGGACCATGTTTTCGGACCCCGTTCCAGGGGGCGCTGTCGAGCCCCCCTGCCACGCCCGGGTACCATCTTCTGCCCGGCCCTGATGGCCGCGGGTTCTGACATGTGTGCAAAGTTTCAGGAGTTTTTGAGCATGTTAAGGCCTCCAAAAGTGTCCAAAAGATAGTAAAAAAATAATTAGAATAATAATAATAATAATAATAATAATAATAATAATAATAATAAATAATCCTTAGGAAAACAATAGGGCCTTCGCCCTTAGGGCTTGGGCCCTAATAATAATAATAATAATAATAATAAATATAGCTGCGAGCAGCGATTACGGGCCCAAGCCGGTGGCACCGCAACCCTGGTGCACCAGGGTGGCGGTACCGCCGGCTTTGGCCCTTCATCGCTGCTCGCAGCTATATTTATTTATATATATATATATATAATATATATATATATATATATATATATATATATATATATATATATATATATATAAAGCCGGTGGCATCGCCACCCTGGTGCCTTTAGGGTTATTGTGCACGACGTGACACAAAATATCTGCTCGCTATCTGCCGAACGGCTCTGGTAGTCCCGCTTCAGCACTGATGATGTTGTAGAAATAGTGTGCTCTGGTTGGTCTGGATTATTCGGGATTTTTTATTTTATACAGAAATAAGTTATTTATAATTCAGATGAGAATAAAGTTAGTGTTGATTAAAATGAAGGAAAACAAATATATTGATCTGAAATATAGCACATTCATTTTACATTTATTTAGGTTCAATTACCAAACATACAATCTTAATTTAATTTAAAGCAAACAATACATTTGAAATACATGGGTTGTATGCACATTTTTTTTTATAAAAAATATATATATATCCAAAAAGACAAGGCTTAAAAACTCTTGTCACTGTAACAGACACAATCTCTCTCTCTCTCACACACACACACACACACACACAAACACACACACACACACACCACACACACACACACACACACACACACACACACACACACACACACACACACACACACACACACACACACACACACACACACACACACACACACACACACACACACACACACACAGTCAAGTCACATTTTAGATGCAATATTGAATAAGCAGAAAAATCGGATTTTCTGCTCTGAAAATATAAATAAGCATACAAATTGAATAAGCACTTTGAATATTCTAAACAGAATAAGCATTAGTCGCTAATGAATAAGTACTGGTACTTAATGGAATAGATACTAATATCTAAAAAATAAGTACTAGTAGCATGAAAATAGAGAATAGTATGTTAAAATGATTAAATGTTAAAACGGCTTGCCATATTGGCTCAGAGAGAGAGAGAGAGAAAATGACATTTTAGATAATAGCACCTATTAATAGATACTAGTATTTATTCAATAAATACTAGTTCTAAGTCATTACATACTAGTACCTATTAAATAGATACCAGTACTTATTCATTAGCTACTAATACGTATTCAAAAGAATATCTAAAGAATAAGCACTACTATCTAAAGAATAGGCACTAGTACTAAAGAATAAGCACTAGTCGCTAATGAATAAGTACTATTACTTAATGGAATAGATACTAGTATCTAAAAAATAAGTACTAGTAGCATGAAAAAAGAGACTACTAGGTTAAAATGATTAAATGTTAAAACGGCTTGCCATATTGACTCAGAGCATCAAAAGCATCAAACAAGAATATTAAGGTTTGATGCGTTGCCACAGCAACAGTTTCAAAGATATCAAGAATCCCTTCACAGGTCTTCATCTGCAGTGTATTTACATTATACAGATGAAGTTTGAAGCAAATCGGGTAAAAATAAGAGGGTGATTTCAAAGCCTTTAGGAAGTGACACACTTCCTGCTGCCAGTTGGTGGCGCTATAACTTTGACTCACAATAGTCACATCCATGTGATCGGACTCTTACAGCGAACACACTGCTGAAGTTTCATCAAGATCAGTTAATGTATGCAGAAGTTATAACACACTTCCTGTTTCCATTATTCGCCATAAATTCGTTTCCTCGCCACGGCCAAACCGTTCGAGATATCAAAAATCCCCTGGCAATTTTTCATCCTCAATGTCTTGACTTCATGCTGACTGAGTTTCGTGGCGATTGGTTGAATTCTCTAGGAGTAGTATATCGAATTCCAGGGGCATACGCTTTCAAACAAACCATAATAGCCGACTTCCTGTTGGGCTGGGGTAAAAAGTAAAAGTACAAAGGATATATGAATAAATGAGATCTATATGTGTACCAAGTTTCATATTATTACATGCAAGCGTGTTTGATTTATGGACCAAGTTTTCGGACCCCGTTCCAGGGGGCGCTGTCGAGCCCCCCTGCCACGCCCGGGTACCAGCTTCAGCCCGGCCCTGATGGCCGCGGTTTCTGACCCGTGTGCAAAGTTTCAAGAGTTTTTGAGCATGTTAAGGGCCCCAAAAGTGTGCTAAGAATCTCAAAAGTATCCAAAAAGAATATTAAAGTTTGATGCGTTGTCACGGCAACAGCATCTAAGATATCAACAATCCTTTCACAGGTCTACATCTGGCATGTGTCTACATTATACACATCAAGTTTGAAACAAATCGGGTAAAGCCTGTTTGATTTATGGACCAAGTTTTCGGACCCCGTTCCAGGGGGCGCTGTCGAGCCCCCCTGCCACGCCCGGGTACCAGCTTCAGCCCGGCCCTGATGGCCGCGGTTTCTGACCCGTGTGCAAAGTTTCAAGAGTTTTTGAGCATGTTAAGGGCCCCAAAAGTGTGCTAAGAATCTCAAAAGTATCCAAAAAGAATATTAAAGTTTGATGCGTTGTCACGGCAACAGCATCTAAGATATCAACAATCCTTTCACAGGTCTACATCTGGCATGTGTCTACATTATACACATCAAGTTTGAAGCAAATCGGGTATAGCCTGTTTGATTTATGGACCAAGTTTTCGGACCCCGTTCCAGGGGGTGCTGTCGAGCCCCCCTGCCACGCCCGGGTACCAGCTTCAGCCCGGCCCTGATGGCCGCGGTTTCTGACCCGTGTGCAAAGTTTCAAGAGTTTTTGAGCATGTTAAGGGCCCCAAAAGTGCGCTAAGAATCTCAAAAGTATCCAAAAAGAATATTAAAGTTTGATGCGTTGTCACGGCAACAGCATCTAAGATATCAACAATCCTTTCACAGGTCTACATCTGGCTTGTGTCTACATTATACACATCAAGTTTGAAGCAAATAGGGTAAAGCGTGTTGGATATATGGACCAAATTGTCGGACCCGTTCAAGGGGGCGCTGTCGAGGCCCCCTGCCACGCCCGGGTACCAGCTTCAGCCTGGCCCTGATGGCCGCGGGTTTTGTCCTGTGTGCAAAGTTTCAAGAGTTTTCGAGCACGTTAAGAACCCCAAAAGTGCCCGAAAGCATAAAAAAGCATGAAAAAGCTTAAAAAAAGGAATATTAATGTTTGATGCATTGCCATGGCAACAGTGTCTAAGATATCAATAATCCTTTCACAGGTCTACATCTGGCATGTGTCTACATTATGCACATGAAGTTTGAAGCAAATCGGGTAAAAATAAGAGGGTGATTTAAAAGCATTTTGAAAGTGACACACTTCCTGCCCCAGTTGGTGGCGCTATAACTTTGACTCACAATAGTCACATCCATGTGATCGGGCTCTTACAACGAACACACTGCTGAAGTTTCATCAAGATTAGTTAATGTATGCAGTAGTTATGACACACTTCCTGTTTCACGTTTCTCGCCATAATTTCGTTTCCTCGCCACGGCCAAACCGTTCGAGATATCAAAAATCCCCTCGCAAACTTTCATCCTCAATGTCTTGACTTCACGCTGACCGAGTTTCGTGCCGTGTGTTTGAATTCTCTAGGAGGAGTGTTTCACATTCCTTTGCATGCGTTTTCCAAACAAGCCTAAATAGCCGACTTCCTGTTGGGCTGGGGTAAAAAGTTAGAGTGCGAAGTATATATGAAACGATGAGATCTACATGTGTACCGAGTTTCATATTATTACATGCAAGCGTGTTTGATTTATGGACCATGTTTTCGGACCCCGTTCCAGGGGGCGCTGTCGAGCCCCCCTGCCACGCCCGGGTACCATCTTCTGCCCGGCCCTGATGGCCGCGGGTTCTGACATGTGTGCAAAGTTTCAGGAGTTTTTGAGCATGTTAAGGCCTCCAAAAGTGTCCAAAAGGTAGTAAAAAAATAATTAGAATAATAATAATAATAATAATAATAATAAATATAGCTGCGAGCAGCGATTACGGGCCCAAGCCGGTGGCACCGCAACCCTGGTGCACCAGGGTGGCGGTACCGTCGGCTTTGGCCCTTCATCGCTGCTCGCAGCTATATTTATATATATATATATATATAAAGCCAGTGGCACCGCCAGCCTGGTGCCTTTAGCGTTATTGTGCACGACGTGACACAAAATATCTGCTCGCTATCTGCCGAACGGCTCTGGTAGTTCCGCTTCAGCACTGATGATGTTGTAGAATTAGTGCGTTCTGGTTGGTCTGGATTATTGGGGATTTTTTAATTTATGCAGAAATAAGTTATTTATAATACAGATAGAGAATAAAGTTAGTGTTGATTAAAATGAAAGAAAACAATTATATTGATCTGAAATATAGCACATTAATTTTAAATTTATTTAGGTTCAATTACCAAACATACAATCTTAATTTAATTTAAAGCAAACAATACATTTAAAATATATGGGTTGTATGCACATAAAAAAAAAGAAGATATATCCAAAAAAGACAAGGCCTTAAAGCAGTGGTTCTCAATCTTGGTCCTATGGGTGCCACTGCTCTGCACATTTTATATGTCTCCTTTATCTGACACACCCACTTCAGTTAATAAAGCTCTTTCCTAACGAGCTGATGATCTGAATCAGGTGTGTTAAATGAGGGAGACATACAAACTATGCAGAGCAGTGGCTCCCTAGGACCAGGATTGAGATCCACTGCCTTAAAGGGTTAAACTCTTTTCACTGTAACAGACACACACTCTCACACACACACACACACACACACACACACACACACACACACACACACACACACACACACACACACACACACACACACACAACAAAACACGTCAAGTCACTTACATTTTAGATGCAATATTGACGGTTTTTCTGTTTCAGCAGCGAAAATAGTTAAACAAAGATCACAGCAGAACCATTGCGCATCTCACAGCAACATGTTTTCTCATTACTGAATGATTCAGCATTTTGGACAAATTGGTTTACTCAAAGATTCAATTAGGGTTGTGCCGATAGACGATATCATAGTTAAGCCAGCATCGCGACCCCCCCCCCCCATGTTTCCATGGTGACGCGTCATGCTTGGCACGTGATTCACCACAGCCAAAATAGCGCTGTGTGACATGTAACGTTAGCGCTTTTATTTATAAATATTAACAAACCTGGTTACCATGTCATCAACTATCTTCTATTCTGATTCTCAAATGTGTGTAAGTGAGTTTGTTTTGTCGTTTAAAAAACAGTTTCTCCCAAAATACATGGCCGGTGAACTGGGAGAAGAATAGAGTTAACTTTATACTTACACTGTGTGTCTGATATGAATAAAATCCGTCGGCAAATATATTTGAATGGGTTGTTATTGCTGCTTCCATAGACACCATTGTGTATTTTACAAACTATAAATGTATTGTTTTGCTATAAATTATATGCATTTAAATGTCTGAAACCTAAAATAAACATTATGTGGTTAAAAACACTGAATAGTTGTGATATAATATGACAAGCACTGAACGCGTCTGTCTCTGGCTCAGCGCCAGCCACAGCGCGAAAGCACAGTCTGGATCTGGCTGCTCTGTCACGTGTACATTGTACATCATGTACATTCGCTCCTAGTGGTCAGCTGCTGCAGACTCAGAGCGTGCCGAAATCAAAATGGCTGATGAGATGTAGAGGAAAATATCTCCGCGTTGTGCCTACGCCCCTTAGCTGTTCTAAATCCACTGTAAAACACGGCTTTGCGGGGCTTATTGCTTAAGTGAAAAATTAAAACGTTAGCCCCGCCCCTCCTCCCGATATCATCGTCCATCGCGATGTTTCACTGTACACATCGTCTGATGCCAAATTGGTAGACATCGCAAACCCTAGATTCAATGACCAATCCATACCTGTCTCATTCATGAATGACTCAGTCGTTCGAACGAATCGTTTGAACGAATGAATCAATGACTCGCTCATTAAGACGGTAGCCTGGCGAGTGGCGACACCTAGTGACGGTTCAGTGTTATGTTTAAAAGTATCATTCTTTCCAACGATTTTTAATTGACTCATATTTAAAACAATCTCATAACATCTTTTAATGCATTGTTATTTTTCAATGTAAATGATGTAATTTGATCAGCCCTACCTAGGGTAACAGCCATATAGTATCTTATTATTCTAAATAATTGAATTTATTGATCAAATTTACAAATTAAAATGAAAGATGAAGCATACATTTAATAAGACTGGACTAGGGGTGCCTTGCAGATATTACAATTATGCACTTTTAAATATACCATTGCCACCCACCGTCAATTTGGTGTGTGTGTGTGTGTGTGTGTGTGTGTGTGTGTGTGTGTGTCTGTGTGTGTGTGTGTGTGTGTGGGTTGGTTTGTGTGGGTTGGTTTATGTGATTTATGAGGACACAAATTTGTATAATGACGTGTATTACACTGGTATTACAACTTATGGGTGGTTTATGAGGACATTTCAAAAGTCCTCATAAATCAAATGGCTTGAAAAACATAAAAAACAATGTTTTATTAAAAAAATTTAAATGCAGCATGTCTGTTATATGCCTTTACTTTATTAAAAAAACGTATTTAAAAAATACAAGGCTTAAGACATTTATTTCCTTTTTTAATGAAGGCCAAACCACACAGCAGTGAAATGGTTAATCTAGCCCCACTCCCCCTCCCCCTCCCCCTCCCCACACTCACAGACACACACACAGAGAGCAGGCGCATAGCCCCACTCCCCCTCCCCCTTCCCACACTCACAGACACACACACACAGAGAGCAGTCACAGAGACGTAGGCTCAGAGAGAAATGACCATATTCAAACCAAAATATCTGACTTCCTCTTGGTTATTGCTAATGACTGTAAATTAGAAAGTTGTCTGGCTGGAGGAGAACTATATAAATACAGATTTTTGTAACTCTAGATGAAACTAACCCGCCCACTTTTGTCAAAAGGTGGCGCTACTGAGTCCCTGCACCACGCCCATTTCTGAAACTATGCACATGTCACCTGGCTAATAAATATGATCTGTCTGTCGAGTTTCATGCAATTTTAAGCAATTTCAGGCATGCTAAGAGTCTCAAAAGCATCCAAAAAGAATATTAAAGTTTGATGGATTGCCACAGCAACAGTTTCAAAGATATCAAGAATCCATTCACAGGTCTACATCTGGCGTGTGTCTACATTATGCACATGAAGTTTGAAGCAAATCGGGTAAAAATAAGAGGGTGATTTCAAAGCATTTTGAAAGTGACACACTTCCTGCTGCCAGTTGGTGGCGCTATAACTTTGACTCACAATAGTCACATCCATGTGATCGGGCTCTTACAACGAACACACTGCTGAAGTTTCATCAAGATTAGTTAATGTATGCAGTAGTTATGACACACTTCCCGTTTCACGTTTCTCGCCATAATTTCGTTTCCTCGCCACGGCCAAACCGTTCGAGATATCAAAAATCCCCTCGCAAACTTTCATCCTCAATGTCTTGACTTCACGCTGACCGAGTTTCGTGCCGTGTGTTTGAATTCTCTAGGAGGAGTGTTTCACATTCCTTTGCATGCGTTTTCCAAACAAGCCTAAATAGCCGACTTCCTGTTGGGCTGGGGTAAAAAGTTAGAGTGCGAAGTATATATGAAACGATGAGATCTACATGTGTACCGAGTTTCATATTATTACATGCAAGCGTGTTTGATTTATGGACCATGTTTTCGGACCCCGTTCCAGGGGGCGCTGTCGAGCCCCCCTGCCACGCCCGGGTACCATCTTCAGCCCGGCCCTGATGGCCGCGGGTTCTGACATGTGTGAGAAGTTTCAGGAGTTTTTGAGCATGTTAAGGCCTCCAAAAGTGTCCAAAAGGTAGTAAAAAAATAATTAGAAGAAGAAGAAGAATAATAAAATATATATATAAATATAGCTGCGAGCAGCGATTACGGGCCCAAGCCGGTGGCACCGCAACCCTGGTGCACCAGGGTGGCGCTACCGTCGGCTTTGGCCCTTCATCGCTGCTCGCAGCTATATTTATATATATATATATATATATATATATATATATATATATATATATATATATATATAATATATATATATATAAAGCCAGTGGCACCGCCAGCCTGGTGCCTTTAGGGTTATTGTGCACGACGTGACACAAAATATCTGCTCGCTATCTGCCGAACGGCTCTGGTAGTCCCGCTTCAGCACTGATGATGTTGTAGAATTAGTGCGCTCTGGTTGGTCTGGATTATTGGGGATTTTTTAATTTATGCAGAAATAAGTTATTTATAATACAGATAGAGAATAAAGTTAGTGTTGATTAAAATGAAAGAAAACAATTATATTGATCTGAAATATAGCACATTAATTTTAAATTTATTTAGGTTCAATTACCAAACATACAATCTTAATTTAATTTAAAGCAAACAATACATTTAAAATATATGGGTTGTATGCACATAAAAAAAAAAGAAGATATATCCAAAAAAGACAAGGCCTTAAAGCAGTGGTTCTCAATCTTGGTCCTAGGGTGCCACTGCTCTGCACATTTTATATGTCTCCTTTATCTGACACACCCACTTCAGTTAATAAAGCTCTTTCCTAACCAGCTGATGATCTGAATCAGGTGTGTTAAATGAGGGAGACATACAAACTATGCAGAGCAGTGGCTCCCTAGGACCAGGATTGAGATCCACTGCCTTAAAGGGTTAAACTCTTTTCACTGTAACACACACACACACACACACACACACACACACACACACACACACACACACACACACACACACACACACACACACACGTCAAGTCACTTACATTTTAGATGCAATATTGACGGTTTTTCTGTTTCAGCAGCGAAAATAGTTAAACAAAGATCACAGCAGAACCATTGCGCATCTCACAGCAACATGTTTTCTCATTACTGAATGATTCAGCATTTTGGACAAATTGGTTTACTCAAAGATTGACGATATCATCGTCCATCGTGATGGCTGACAGACATCACGATGTTAAAGTCCCCATGAAATCAAAATTGACCATACTTACTTTGTTTGCCTAAATTGATCGTTTTGTGGTGAACAATTCATCCGTGCAAGTCAATCCACACAAAAAAATTTTTTGGCTTCGTAATCTTTAATCAAATTCTGAAAATGCCCCTCCCCTCTGCACTGGAGGACCTTGCCCGATGACGTAGGCTTGATGGTTTGGGTGTCTGCTTAACATCAGTAATCACGCCCCTCCAACTGACAGTAGACAGGCACACAGCGTGTGAAAGGAGAGATGGCGAGGAGGTGCATTTTTCTAGATCCAATCAGGTGCTAGTTGGAAAAAAAAAGCCACGCTCACTATTTTGCCTCATAAGTATTCCGTTTCTCTCGGAAATACGTCACAGCACTGGAGAAAAGCCGTTTGTAACTTCCGGTTCATGGGGACTTTAAGCAAAGAACGTATATTTACAAGAAGTGAAAGCCAATAGAACGTTCCATTGCAACACCAGCGCCCAGCAGCAGCGCTACGCTTCCGCCATTTTGGGGTGAAAGCCACTCGGCAGTCATATATTATACATATATTTAGCCCAGTGCAGAGGTCATTTTTAGGTTGAAATAATTATGTAAAAAGAGGAGGCAGCGCCAGATTTTTTAACGCAGGTGCCGAGGGGGTGCTAGATCATTGACAGGGGGAGCTGCGCACTTATAGCCTATATTGTGCTACTATTATTAAATGAGCAAAACTTCGATATTTAATATTCAATCATTTTAATTATCACAACTAAAGTTTTAATTTTACTAAATTGAATAAGAACAACATTCAGCATTCAATCAAATATATTTAAAGATGTATTATTTATAATGTTATTTCAACATAATATCTCGTTATTTCAACATATGTGAGTGTGCAACATAATCAGAGAGTAGCCTATTTCTTTTCGTTTGGAATAGTTTCGTTTAAATATTTAGTTGCAAGCTTTCTATATTTCTCATGTCTGAGGCATATTTCGGTTAATTTATGATGAGATTCGCTCAAGACGAGCGCCGGCGCCGGATGTCATGATTATGTCTGCTATATTTGCCATTTATTAAATCCAGCCGATTAAATTTAAAAAAAAAAAAAAATAAGATAGAATTTATACTAAACGAAATTAATTTTAAAGAAATGCTTTCTACAAAACACAGCGTAGGCTAATGAGTCAAAATCATGTATGAGCCACTTCATGTCTCCCGATATCATACTCATGCTGTTCACTTTTCATAATCAATATGGGGAAAAAAACATTATAATATTTGAAGAAATATGAAACTAAATGCGCTTATTTAATGGCTACAACAACACGTATACAGTATTAGGCCTACAAACTCTCTATTTGTACAACTATTAGGCCTATACAACAGCAATAGAAACAGCTTTACAGTAAACTTCTTATATCGTATATTAATGACCGTTAAAGCAAGACTATGTAAACAAAAACACACAGCCACTGTACAAAATTGTGGCAATTATAGGATAACGGACACAGCAATGCATAATGTTCCATAAGATCATCATGTTTGTAGCATGATCCAGGGGATTAAAACGTACAAAATATATTTCAGGCCAAGTGGAGTTGGTAACTAATAATAGTAGTAAATGTGTAAAGTTGCATAAAATGGAAATATTCTATAATGCAAGAAAAAACTACCTCAAAAAACTGTTATCTGTGCTGTTGTCCAGTAACTCCCGTTGGAATATTCATCCCAAAATGGCGGCCGCGCTCCCGAAGCGCCACCTAGTGGCTGTTACCAGAAAAGCATCAGAGTTTCGCCTCTTGTGCCTCTTTGCTTTAAGCCAGCATCGCGATCCCCCCCCCCATGTTTCCATGGTGACGCGTCATGCTTGGCACGTGATTTACCACAGCCAAAATAGACATGTAACGTTAGCGCTTTTATTTATAAATATTAACAAACCTGGTTACCATGTCATTAACTATCTTCTATGCTGATTCTCAAATGTGTGTAAGTGAGTTTGTTTTGTCGTGTAAAAAACAGTTTCTCCCGAAATACATGGCCGGTGAACTGGGAGAAGAATAGAGTTAACTTTATAGTTACTTACACTGTGTGTCTGATATGAATAAAATCCGTCGGCAAATATATTTGAATGGGTTGTTATGGCTGCTTCCATAGACACCATTGTGTATTTTACAAACTATAAATGTATTGTTTTGCTATAAGTTATATGCATTTAAATGTCTGAAACCTAAAATAAACATTATGTGGTTAAAAACACTGAATAGTTGTGATATAATATGACAAGCACTGAACGCGTCTGTCTCTGGCTCAGCGCCAGCCACAGCGCGAAAGCACAGTCTGGATCTGGCTGCTCTGTCACGTGTACATTGTACATCATGTACATTCGCTCCTAGTGGTCAGCTGCTGCAGACTCAGAGCGTGCCGAAATCAAAATTGCTGATGAGATGTAGAGGAAAATATCTCCGCGTTGTGCCTACGCCCCTTAGCTGTTCTAAATCCACTGTAAAACACGGCTTTGCGGGGCTTATTGCTTAAGTGAAAAATTAAAACGTTAGCCCCGACCCTCCTCCGATATCATCGTCCATCGCGATGTTTCACTGTACACATCGTCTGATGCCAAATTGGTAGACATCGCAAACCCTAGATTCAATGACCAATCCATACCTGTCTCATTCATGAATGACTCAGTCGTTCGAACGAATCGTTTGAAGGAATGAATCAATGACTCGCTCATTAAGACGGTAGCCTGGCGACACCTAGTGACGGTTCAGTGTTATGTTTAAAAGTATCATTCTTTCCAACGATTTTTAATTGACTCATATTTAAAACAATCTCATAACATCATTTAATGCATTGTTATTTTTCAATGTAAATGATGTAATTTGATCAGCCCTACCTAGGGTAACAGCCATATAGTATATTATTATTCTAAATAATTGAATTTATTGATCAAATTTACAAATTAAAATGAAAGATGAAGCATATATTTAATAAGATTGGACTAGGGGTGCCTTGCAGATATTACAATTATGCACTTTTAAATATACCATTGCCACCCACCGTCAATTTGGTGTGTGTGTGTGTGTGTGTGTGTGTGTGTGTGTGTGTGGGTTGGTTTGTGTGGGTTGGTTTATGTGATTTATGAGGACACAAATTTGTATAATGACGTGTATTACACTGGTATTACAACTTATGGGTGGTTTATGAGGACATTTCAAAAGTCCTCATAAATCAAATGGCTTGAAAAACATAAAAAACAATGTTTTATTAAAAAAATTTAAATGCAGCATGTCTGTTATATGCCTTTATTAAAAAAACGTATTTAAAAAATACAAGGCTTAAGACATTTATTTTCTTTTTTAATGAAGGCCAAACCACACAGCAGTGAAATGGTTAATCTAGCCCCACTCCCCCTCCCCCTCCCCCTCCCCACACTCACAGACACACACACACAGAGAGCAGTCACAGAGACGTAGGCTCAGAGAGAAATGACCATATTCAAACCAAAATATCTGACTTCCTCTTGGTTGTTACTAATGACTGTAAATTAGAAAGTTGTCTGGCTGGAGGAGAACTATATAAATACAGATTTTTGTAACTCTAGATGAAACTAACCCCCCCACTTTTGTCAAAAGGTGGCGCTACTGAGTCCCTGCACCACGCCCGTTTCTGAAACTATGCACATGTCACCTGGCTAATAAATGTGATCTGTCTGTCGAGTTTCATGCAATTTTAAGCAATTTCAGGCATGCTAAGAGTCTCAAAAGCATCCAAAAATAATATTAAAGTTTGATGGATTGCCACAGCAACAGTTTCAAAGATATCAAGAATCCATTCACAGGTCTTCATCTGCCGTGTATTTACATTATACAAATGAAGTTTGAAGCAAATCGGGTAAAAATAAGAGGGTGATTTCAAAGCATTTTGAAAGTGACACACTTCCTGCTGCCAGTTGGTGGCGCTATAACTTTGACTCACAATAGTCACATCCATATGATCGGGCTCTTACAACGAACACACTGCTGAAGTTTCATCAAGATCAGTTAATGTATGCTGAAGTTATGACACACTTCCTGTTTCACGTTTCTCGCCATAATTTTGTTTCCTCGCCACGGCCAAACCGTTCGAGATATCAAAAATCCCCTCGCAAACTTTCATCCTCAATGTCTTGACTTCACGCTGACCGAGTTTCGTGCCGTGTGTTTGAATTCTCTAGGAGGAGTACTTCAAATTCCTTTGCGTGTGTTTTACCAACAACCCTAAATAGCCCACTTCCTGTTGGGCTGGGGTAAAAAGTAAGAGTGTGAAGTATATATGAAACGATGAGATCTACATGTGTACCGAGTTTCATATTATTACATGCAAGCGTGTTTGATTTATGGACCATGTTTTCGGACCCCGTTCCAGGGGGCGCTGTCGAGCCCCCCTGCCACGCCCGGGTACCATCTTCAGCCCGGCCCTGATGGCCGCGGGTTCTGACATGTGTGCAAAGTTTCAGGAGTTTTTGAGCATGTTAAGGCCTCCAAAAGTGTCCAAAAGGTAGTAAAAAAATAATAATAATAATAATAAATAATCCTTAGGAAAACAATAGGGCCTTCGCCCTTTGGGCTTGGGCCCTAATAATCCTTAGGAAAACAATAGGGCCTTCGCCCTTAGGGCTTGGGCCCTAATAATAATAATAATAATAATAATAAATAATCCTTAGGAAAACAATAGGGCCTTCGCCCTTAGGGCTTGGGCCCTAATAATAATAATAATAATAAATATAGCTGCGAGCAGCGATTACGGGCCCAAGCCGGTGGCACCGCAACCCTGGTGCACCAGGGTGGCGGTACCGCCGGCTTTGGCCCTTCATCGCTGCTCGCAGCTATATTTATATATATATATATATATATATATATATATATATATATATATATATATATATATATATTATATATATATATATATATATATAAAGCCGGTGGCATCGCCACCCTGGTGCCTTTAGGGTTATTGTGCACGACGTGACACAAAATATCTGCTCGCTATCTGCCGAACGGCTCTGGTAGTCCCGCTTCAGCACTGATGATGTTGTAGAAATAGTGTGCTCTGGTTGGTCTGGATTATTCGGGATTTTTTATTTTATACAGAAATAAGTTATTTATAATTCAGATGAGAATAAAGTTAGTGTTGATTAAAATGAAGGAAAACAAATATATTGATCTGAAATATAGCACATTCATTTTACATTTATTTAGGTTCAATTACCAAACATACAATCTTAATTTAATTTAAAGCAAACAATACATTTGAAATACATGGGTTGTATGCACATTTTTTTTTTTATAAAAAATATATATATATCCAAAAAGACAAGGCTTAAAAACTCTTGTCACTGTAACAGACACAATCTCTCTCTCTCACACACACACACACACACACAAACACACACACACGCACACACACACACACACACACACACACACACACACACACACACACACACACACACACACACACACACACACACACACACACACACACACACACAGTCAAGTCACATTTTAGATGCAATATTGAATAAGCAGAAAAATCGGATTTTCTGCTCTGAAAATATAAATAAGCATACAAATTGAATAAGCACTTTGAATATTCTAAACAGAATAAGCATTAGTCGCTAATAAATAAGTACTGGTACTTAATGGAATAGATACTAATATCTAAAAAATAAGTACTAGTAGCATGAAAATAGAGAATAGTATGTTAAAATGATTAAATGTTAAAACGGCTTGCCATATTGGCTCAGAGAGAGAGAGAGAGAGAATGACATTTTAGATAATAGCACCTATTAACCTGTTAACCTTCGCCAGAGCGAGGGCGCTCTGAGCGTTTTTTTTTTTTAAATCGTTCAAAGTTACTATCAGATTCAATGTTAATACCTTGACAAACTATACATCATTAAAAAGATATAAGACTGAAGGTTTAGTATTTGACCACTATTGTATTCTGAGAATCTTGTAGTGACAGTTATGTCTTAATTTGTGTCTGGAGTTATGTAATCAAAAAATGAGTCGATACCTTTGATATGAACTATGAGCGTCAGCCGCTTCCATTCAGTAAAAAAACTCCTGTGAGATCGTCACGACAGAGCTTGACAAAACAACGTCCATCAGGGCTTTTAGCTCAAAAGTGTACAGATTTGGAGAAATATTGATAGATTCTCATAGGTTTACATCAGATTTATATAGACAGGAATCATATTTATTGAATATCTACCCAAATGCGTCGATTTAATCATTATTAGCGCTGGAGACTCTGATGTAATGTGTTTTCAATACATACTGGCAGCCTGAGGGCGCCCTGTGCACATATGCAGTCCAAATTTGGAACACGAAGAAGAATCACATCATGTGACATTTCAGGAAGTCCATCACGACGTAAACACTAACAGAGATCGCTGTAACATGCAGATAAAGATGTTTTGAAGACAATAAACATGATTGCAATGATATTTGGTTTACCTGTGTTCTTCGAGCCATGTCAGGTATTTTCATAATAGTAGATTATATTTATAATGTAATGCTAATCGATATAGACTTTATCATTGTGAAGAATACTATAAAATACTATATTTTCTGTCCGATTTTTTTATCTGAAGCCAAATCAGAGCACAGAAGGTTATTTAAAACACTCGACTTGTGCTATAAAGTAAGTTTTAGAGCACAAACATGGTTTTAATCTCATAAATTGTCGTGTATTGATGGTGTGCTAAGCTAACATGCTAGCTAGCCCTTGGTGCACCTGCTACCTAGCTGTTATATTTATGAATATTTCTAAATAGGACTGCTTGCTGAAATGTTTCTTTTTTCAAGAAGGTCATTTTATATAGTTTCAAATGTAAGGTGAGAACTTTGAGAACTTTCCCTAAAAGAGATTAGGGGTTGAAACAGTGTGAATAGCCAGTCGTTAGTAATTATAATGCAGACAAAAGAAAGCATATTTAGAGCAATAACTAGGCTGGAGAGGTGTGAATGTGTGCAGGGGAGACTGACACTGAATGGAGATCGTTTAGACCACAACACAATAGAGAAAATAGACTGAATAGATGCTTAGAAAATGACAATAAACATCAGTTTGCTTTTTAGAGTCTAATCAAAATAAAGTCGTTTGACATGATCTTGAAAAACATTTAACTAAATAAAGAGTTTTAGACATATCATCTTCAGATTTGAAATATAACATGGTCAGACATGTGGCTTTAGCTGCAGTGCATTTCTAGATTGCTACAGGGCCAACTTCAATTTTATTTTCATGAAAATATTTCATAAAAATAAATTTCTAATAACTTGACAAAACTTTGAAGCTATTTATAACATTTATTTTTCATTATGACAATAATTAATTCTACATTTGCAATAAACTGCCAGGTGTCAGCTTTCAAATGAGATCATACTTGTGCTTTTAGAACAAATGGTTCATGAACTGTATCTGTTTCAGTTTGGGTATGCCATTTCTGGGGATTTTTCAAAATTGGGGGTGAAGCTTAACAGGTTAATAGATACTAGTATTTATTCAATAAATACTAGTTCTAAGTCATTACATACTAGTACCTATTAAATAGATACCAGTACTTATTCATTAGCTACTAATACGTATTCAAAAGAATATCTAAAGAATAAGCACTACTATCTAAAGAATAGGCACTAGTACTAAAGAATAAGCACTAGTCGCTAATGAATAAGTACTATTACTTAATGGAATAGATACTAGTATCTAAAAAATAAGTACTAGTAGCATGAAAAAAGAGACTACTAGGTTAAAATGATTAAATGTTAAAACGGCTTGCCATATTGACTCAGAGCATCAAAAGCATCAAACAAGAATATTAAGGTTTGATGCGTTGCCACAGCAACAGTTTCAAAGATATCAAGAATCCCTTCACAGGTCTTCATCTGCAGTGTATTTACATTATACAGATGAAGTTTGAAGCAAATCGGGTAAAAATAAGAGGGTGATTTCAAAGCCTTTAGGAAGTGACACACTTCCTGCTGCCAGTTGGTGGCGCTATAACTTTGACTCACAATAGTCACATCCATGTGATCGGACTCTTACAGCGAACACACTGCTGAAGTTTCATCAAGATCAGTTAATGTATGCAGAAGTTATAACACACTTCCTGTTTCCATTATTCGCCATAAATTCGTTTCCTCGCCACGGCCAAACCGTTCGAGATATCAAAAATCCCCTGGCAATTTTTCATCCTCAATGTCTTGACTTCATGCTGACTGAGTTTCGTGGCGATTGGTTGAATTCTCTAGGAGTAGTATATCGAATTCCAGGGGCATACGCTTTCAAACAAACCATAATAGCCGACTTCCTGTTGGGCTGGGATAAAAAGTAAAAGTACAAAGGATATATGAATCGATGAGATCTATATGTGTACCAAGTTTCATATTATTACATGCAAGCGTGTTTGATTTATGGACCAAGTTTTCGGACCCCGTTCCAGGGGGCGCTGTCGAGCCCCCCTGCCACGCCCGGGTACCAGCTTCAGCCCGGCCCTGATGGCCGCGGTTTCTGACCCGTGTGCAAAGTTTCAAGAGTTTTTGAGCATGTTAAGGGCCCCAAAAGTGTGCTAAGAATCTCAAAAGTATCCAAAAAGAATATTAAAGTTTGATGCGTTGTCACGGCAACAGCATCTAAGATATCAACAATCCTTTCACAGGTCTACATCTGGCATGTGTCTACATTATACACATCAAGTTTGAAACAAATCGGGTAAAGCCTGTTTGATTTATGGACCAAGTTTTCGGACCCGTTCAAGGGGGCGCTGTCGAGCCCCCCTGCCACGCCCGGGTACCAGCTTCAGCCTGGTCCTGATGGCCGCGGGTTTTGTCCTGTGTGCAAAGTTTCAAGAGTTTTCGAGCACGTTAAGAACCCCAAAAGTGCCCGAAAGCATAAAAAAGCATGAAAAAGCTTAAAAAAGGAATATTAATGTTTGATGCATTGCCATGGCAACAGTGTCTAAGATATCAATAATCCTTTCACAGGTCTACATCTGGCATGTGTCTACATTATGCACATGAAGTTTGAAGCAAATCGGGTAAAAATAAGAGGGTGATTTAAAAGCATTTTGGAAGTGACACACTTCCTGCTGCCAGTTGGTGGCGCTATAACTTTGACTCACAATAGTCACATCCATGTGATCGGGCTCTTACAACGAACACACTGCTGAAGTTTCATCAAGATTAGTTAATGTATGCAGTAGTTATAACACACTTCCTGTTTCACGTTTCTCGCCATAATTTCGTTTCCTCGCCACGGCCAAACCGTTCGAGATATCAAAAATCCCCTGGCAATTTTTCATCCTCACTGTCTTGACTTCATGCACACCGAGTTTCGTGCCGTGTGTTTGAATTCTCTAGGAGGAGTGTTTCACATTCCATTGCATGCGTTTTCCAAACAACCCTTAATAGCCGACTTCCTGTTGGGCTGGGGTAAAAAGTAAGAGTGCGAAGTATATATGAAACGATGAGATCTACATGTGTACCGAGTTTCATATTATTACATGCAAGCGTGTTTGATTTATGGACCATGTTTTCTGACCCCGTTCCAGGGGGCGCTGTCGAGCCCCCCTGCCACGCCCGGGTACCATCTTCAGCCCGGCCCTGATGGCCGCGGGTTCTGACATGTGTGCAAAGTTTCAGGAGTTTTTGAGCATGTTAAGGCCTCCAAAAGTGTCCAAAAGGTAGAAGAAAAATAATAATAATAATAATAATAATAAATATATATATATATATATATATATATATATATATATATATATATATATAAATAAATAAATATAGCTGCGAGCAGCGATTACGGGCCCAAGCCGGTGGCACCGCAACCCTGGTGCACCAGGGTGGCGGTACCGCCGGCTTTGGCCCTTCATCGCTGCTCGCAGCTATATTTATTTATATATATATATATATATATATAATATATATATATATATATATATATATATATATATATATATAAAGCCGGTGGCATCGCCACCCTGGTGCCTTTAGGGTTATTGTGCACGACGTGACACAAAATATCTGCTCGCTATCTGCCGAACGGCTCTGGTAGTCCCGCTTCAGCACTGATGATGTTGTAGAAATAGTGTGCTCTGGTTGGTCTGGATTATTCGGGATTTTTTATTTTATACAGAAATAAGTTATTTATAATTCAGATGAGAATAAAGTTAGTGTTGATTAAAATGAAGGAAAACAAATATATTGATCTGAAATATAGCACATTCATTTTACATTTACTTAGGTTCAATTACCAAACATACAATCTTAATTTAATTTAAAGCAAACTATACATTAAAAATACATGGGTTGTATGCACTTTTTTTTTTATAAAAAATATATATATATCCAAAAAGACAAGGCTTAAAAACTCTTGTCACTGTAACAGACACAATCTCTCTCACACACACACACACACACACACACACACACACACACACACACACACACACACACACACACACACACACACACGTCAAGTCACATTTTAGATGCAATATTGAATAAGCAGAAAAATCGGATTTTCTGCTCTGAAAATATAAATAAGCATACAAATTGAATAAGCACTTTGAATATTCTAAACAGAATAAGCATTAGTCGCTAATGAATAAGTACTAGTACTTAATGGAATAGATACTAATATCTAAAAAATAAGTACTAGTAGCATGAAAATAGAGACTAGTATGTTAAAATGATTAAATGTTAAAACGGCTTGCCATATTGGCTCAGAGAGAGAGAGAGAGAGAAAATGACATTTTAGATAATAGTACCTATTAATAGATACTAGTATTTATTCAATAAATACTAGTTCTAAGTCATTACATACTAGTACATATTAAATAGATACCAGTACTTATTCATTAGCTACTAATACGTATTCAAAAGAATATCTAAAGAATAAGCACTACTATCTAAAGAATAGGCACTAGTACTAAAGAATAAGCACTAGTCGCTAATGAATAAGTACTATTACTTAATGGAATAGATACTAGTATCTAAAAAATAAGTACTAGTAGCATGAAAAAAGAGACTAGTAGGTTAAAATGATTAAATGTTAAAACGGCTTGCCATATTGACTCAGAGCATCAAAAGCATCAAACAAGAATATTAAAGTTTGATGCGTTGCCACAGCAACAGTTTCAAAGATATCAAGAATCCCTTCACAGGTCTTCATCTGCAGTGTATTTACATTATACAGATGAAGTTTGAAGCAAATCGGGTAAAAATAAGAGGGTGATTTCAAAGCCTTTAGGAAGTGACACACTTCCTGCTGCCAGTTGGTGGCGCTATAACTTTGACTCACAATAGTCACATCCATGTGATCGGACTCTTACAGCGAACACACTGCTGAAGTTTCATCAAGATCAGTTAATGTATGCAGAAGTTATAACACACTTCCTGTTTCCATTATTCGCCATAAATTCGTTTCCTCGCCACGGCCAAACCGTTCGAGATATCAAAAATCCCCTGGCAATTTTCCATCCTCAATGTCTTGACTTCATGCTGACTGAGTTTCGTGGCGATTGGTTGAATTCTCTAGGAGTAGTATATCGAATTCCAGGGGCATACGCTTTCAAACAAACCATAATAGCCGACTTCCTGTTGGGCTGGGGTAAAAAGTAAAAGTACAAAGGATATATGAATTGATGAGATCTATATGTGTACCAAGTTTCATATTACTACATGCAAGCGTGTTTGATTTATGGACCAAGTTTTCGGACCCCGTTCCAGGGGGCGCTGTCGAGCCCCCCTGCCACGCCCGGGTACCAGCTTCAGCCCGGCCCTGATGGCCGCGGGTTCTGACCCGTGTGCAAAGATTCAAGAGTTTTTGAGCACGGTAAGGGCCCCAAAGGTGCGCTGAGAGTCTCAAAAGTATCCAAAAAGAATATTAAAGTTTGATGCATTGTCACGGCAACAGCATCTAAGATATCAACAATCCTTTCACAGGTCTACATCTGGCGTGTGTCTACATTATACACATCAAGTTTGAAGCAAATCGGGTAAAGCCTGTTTGATTTATGGACCAAGTTTTCGGACCCCGTTCCAGGGGGCGCTGTCGAGCCCCCCTGCCACGCCCGGGTACCAGCTTCAGCCTGGCCCTGATGGCCGCGGTTTCTGACCCGTGTGCAACGTTTCAAGAGTTTTTGAGCATGTTAAGGGCCCCAAAAGTGCGCTAAGAATCTCAAAAGTATCCAAAAAGAATATTAAAGTTTGATGCGTTGTCACGGCAACAGCATCTAAGATATCAACAATCCTTTCACAGGTCTACATCTGGCTTGTGTCTACATTATACACATCAAGTTTGAAGCAAATCGGGTAAAGCGTGTTGGATATATGGTCCAAATTGTCGGACCCGTTCAAGGGGGCGCTGTCGAGCCCCCCTGCCACGCCCGGGTACCAGCTTCAGCCTGGCCCTGATGGCCGCGGGTTTTGTCCTGTGTGCAAAGTTTCAAGAGTTTTCGAGCACGTTAAGAACCCCAAAAGTGCCCGAAAGCATAAAAAAGCATGAAAAAGCTTAAAAAAAGGAATATTAATGTTTGATGCATTGCCATGGCAACAGTTTCTAAGATATCAATAATCCTTTCACAGGTCTACATCTGGCGTGTGTCTACATTATGCACATGAAGTTTGAAGCAAATCGGGTAAAAATAAGAGGGTGATTTCAAAGCATTTTGAAAGTGACACACTTCCTGCTGCCAGTTGGTGGCGCTATAACTTTGACTCACAATAGTCACATCCATGTGATCGGGCTCTTACAACGAACACACTGCTGAAGTTTCATCAAGATTAGTTAATGTATGCAGTAGTTATAACACACTTCCTGTTTCACGTTTCTCGCCATAATTTCGTTTCCTCGCCACGGCCAAACCGTTCGAGATATCAATAATCCCCTGGCAATTTTTCATCCTCAGTGTCTTGACTTCACGTTGACCGAGTTTCGTGCCGTGTGTTTGAATTCTCTAGGAGGAGTGTTTCACATTCCTTTGCATGCGTTTTCCAAACAAGCCTAAATAGCCGACTTCCTGTTGGGCTGGGGTAAAAAGTTAGAGTGCGAAGTATATATGAAACGATGAGATCTACATGTGTACCGAGTTTCATATTATTACATGCAAGCGTGTTTGATTTATGGACCATGTTTTCGGACCCCGTTCCAGGGGGCGCTGTCGAGCCCCCCTGCCACGCCCGGGTACCATCTTCAGCCCGGCCCTGATGGCCGCGGGTTCTGACATGTGTGCAAAGTTTCAGGAGTTTTTGAGCATGTTAAGGCCTCCAAAAGTGTCCAAAAGGTAGAAGAAAAATAATAATAATAAATAATCCTTAGGAAAACAATAGGGCCTTCGCCCTTTGGGCTTGGGCCCTAATAAATAATCCTTAGGAAAACAATAGGGCCTTCGCCCTTTGGGCTTGGGCCCTAATAATAAACAGAGCAATTCCAAGAGGGTCCTCACACCATCGGTGCTCGGGCCCTAAATAGGAGATCTCTGCCTAATCTCGGATCCATGGCCAATAACATTTCTATCTCATTATCCCAGTTTTTTACAGTATTTATGATTTAATAATTTTGGACCTTTGGAGTAACTTTTTCTCCAATCTGCTCTAGTAAATTACCAAACAAAATGGAGTGACCAGTATCATTGTTTTGCCATCAATAAGTATCGTTCTTTGACATTTTGTGTCTCTTTTCTTTGCCATATAATAATTATATCATGCTTTTTGCCCTATATTTGTTTCATCTAATAGCCCTCACTATACCAAATCCAGCCTTCGTTTTAATTGTTCGATAATTTTAGCACGCACTTTTCTCTTTCAGAAAGCTTTCTTTTTCTTAAAGAGCTGGACTTGTACCTACTTGTATTGAAAGAGCAGAGAGGGTTAATTAGCAGCAGAGAATATAAAGACGTGCTTATGAGACCAGTGAATAATCAGAATGAATAAAGTTAATCTAATAATTAACTAAATTTGAAGCAGTCTCTACTGCTTAAGGTACTTTCGATCCTTATCTTGGTGGCTTTTCTTTCGTCGATCAGTCTCCAGGTGTTATTGCTGATCCACGGCTTGTTCTTCCCTTTCCTGAAGCCGAGCACCTCTTCTGCTGACTTGACGTAGGCGTTTCTCTTCTGTTCCCATACCTTCTCTACGTCTTCACTCTCGTTCCTGGTCTTTTCCAACTTGCTCGTGACTGCCTCGCAGTACTTCTTCCTCGTCTCTTCATCTCTCAGTCGTTCTACTTCTATCCTCGGCTTGACCTTGTTGTTGTTTCTGTGGGTACTAAGACGCAGTTTGATGTGCATTCTCACCAGGCAGTGGTCGCTGTTTGCATCAGCTCCTCTCTGTACTCGGGAGTCCAGAAGATCTCCACTGTCCTCTGATCAGAAGGTGGTCGATCTGATTCTTCGCTTTTCCATCCGCTGATACCCATGTTGCCTTGTGGATGTCCTTATGAGGGAATAATGTTCCTGTTATCACAAGTCCATTCAACTGGCAGAACTCACAGAGTCTTTCTCCGTTATCATTCTGTGTCCCTAGCCCGTGCACGCCCATTGTCCTCTCGTACCCGCTGTTGTCACTTCCAACTTTAGCATTGAAATCCCTCATGATGATGACGATGTCATTCTTGTTACATCCATCCAATGTTTCCTGTAGCTGCTGGTAGAATTGTTCTTTCTCCTCTTCTTCCTTCTCATTGTGAGGGGCGTACACTTGAATAACAGTCACTCTCCTGTATCTCGAGTAGAATCTTGCTGTGATTATCCTCTTGGTGATGGGGGTCCATTCCATGAGTGACTTTTCTGCTTGCTGGCTTATCATGATGGCAAAACCACCCTCATGCAGTTCTTCATTCCCAATATAAACCAGCGTCTGCCCTGTAGCCATCTTCATCCTGCCTTCTCCTGTCCATCTGCACTCGCTGATCCCTAGTACGTCAAGTTGGTACCTTTCTATCTCTCTCGCAATCTGTGCTGCTGCTCCTCCTCTATACATAGTTCTCACATTCCAATGTCCGATGGTGAAAATGTTTTTGGGTGTCACTAGAGATCTCGTAGGACGCTGGGCTTCCCTAAGGCTTTGACCCATTGTCGTGATACTGCCGATGTCGGCGATCCCCGCTCCACCCTGGTCGTCTTGTAATATGATGTCCGTTGTTTCTGTAACAAGCTTGTTTTCCGGGAGTAGGTTGTTAGCCTTCTGCCCAACCCCCAGGCTTGGAGGGCCAGTGGTTTTCTGTCAGGTTGTCCTTCCCTTATACTGCATTGGTCCGCGACACCATACGGTGTAACCCCCCCATCCGCCACCTGGGGGACGCGCCTCATACGCCGTGCAGTCCCAGCGCGAGGTCGCCTTGGGAGAGGCTAAATCCCTGACACACAATGTCACCAGTGCTCTGCCCAATGCTGTTTATTCTCTACATGCTCCCCCTTGGCCAAGTCATCAGTCGGCATGGAATTTCATTCCACTGCTATGCTGATGACACTCAGCTCTACCTCAGGACAAACCCAATCCCCTCTGCTGCCCTGCCATCATCCACTCTGACTACTTGCCTGGAGGAGGTAAAGGCGTGGATGAAGCAAAACTTTCTACAGCTAAACAGCTCCAAGACTGAAGCCATCTTAGTCGGCACTTCACATCAGATTCGGTCATCTGACATTACCAGCATCACCTTCTCTGGTCAAAATATTCCACTTTCAACATCAGCCACCAACCTGGGTGTTAAAATGGACTCCCATCTGACCTTTGAGGCTCATATCAAACATGTCTGCAAAACCTCATTCTTCCACCTCAGGAACATCGCCAAACTCCGTTCCACACTCACTCCTGCAGATGCGGAAAAACTTGTCCACGCTTTTGTCTCCTCCAGGCTGTACTACTGCAATGCGCTCCTCACCGGGATCCCTGAGAAAAGCCTTCAGAACCTGCAGTACATCCAGAACAGCGCTGCTAGGATCTTACTGAGGGTCCGCAAACATGACCACATCACCCCCATCCTCAAATCACTCCACTGGCTTCCTGTCTCATTCAGGATTGAGTACAAGGTCTCCCTCCTTACCTACCAATGTATTCATGGTGAAGCCCCCTCCTACCTCAAGGAACTCCTAACCCCACAGACCTGCACTCCGATCAGCCTCAGCGTATCTCCTGAAACCTCCCAGGACCAAGCTCTGTACAATGGGAGATCGGGCTTTCTGCTCTGCTGCTCCCAGATTGTGTAATGCTCTCCCCGACCACCTGAGGACACCACAGACTGGATGCTTTTAAACGTGGCCTTAATACCCACCTTTTTAGGAGAGCTTATGATTGAACTCTCCATATGTTTATACTTTTAGCACTTACCTGTTTTTATCATGTAGCACTTTGAGATTTGCTTAACTATAAAGTGCATTACAAGTTAAATTTATTATTATTATTATTATTAATAGGACAATGTAGGATTTAACCTGAAAGTTTTGATAACGAAAGTTATATTAACTTTAGCTTTCTACATTATTAGTGGTAAAAGGATAGATTTTCAAAACCTTTCTGCAGAAGAGACCGAGTAACTGCCTTTCTTGTAGTATGAACTTACTCACTATTGTGGAATAGCAGCAGAGTGGCAGCCTTTCTCCTAGATTAACAGTTACCTTACCTTCTTATACCCTAAACAAAGCATTGTTAAACATGACTGGAATACAAACACCAAAATCAACTGACAGGAAACCAAAAGATAAGGCAAATAGGTGGTGATCAAGAGTAGAAGTACATTAACATTCTCCTTTATGTGATATGTTGTTCATTGAATGTAGGCCTAGAGTCTCTAATCTCTAAAAATCTCAAAATGCTCCACGTGAAACTGCGGTCTTCCGACCTTTTACTGTCGTGTCTGTCCATTGATTTTGATTAATTTGATGCGCGAGGGAGAGAGAGCAAGACATCGCTCGTGTTGTTTGAAGACGTGAGAGTGCATGCGCGCGCGGCCGGGGCTCTCTCTCTGCTTACGCGCCCTATCAAGCGCAGCAGTCATTCTACTCTACATCACTCACCGATCAAAAAAGGCTTTTGGCGGGACAAAAATTTGCTTTGGCGGCCGCCAAAAAGCGCACGGATCCGACGGGTTTTAGAAGATTAAAAACTAAAAAACAGACCCGTCTCTATTTGAGACCGGCCTTTATTTACCCAAACCTGTCGCCACACCAGGCGTGTAAAAGTGACAGGCGTCTATTTAGGACTCGGCTATTATTTGAAGTTTTACGGTAGTTGGTTATAATAGTAGAATAACTTGTTAAAGGACTATATTCTCATCGATTATACTTGTCTAATTTATATTTTGATTAATAGAACTATTCCACAAGGCCCCAACCTGTTTATATTAGATGAGCCTCTCATCCTACAAATGTGATGCGATCTGGCAAAACCCATCACATGGTGAAATTTTACCTATTGCAGGTTTGATACCATGGTTTCAAGCCCTTTCCAAATCTGTTTTTATTTTTTTTTCATTGTTTGTCGGTAATAAAAGTTATACTTATCTGAAGTCGGCTGATTGCTATGATTTTCAGGAATGGAATTTTGAGAAAAACAGGTTTAAAGGGGCTATGTGTAGTTTTTAGTTTAGTTGTAATTTTTACAACAGCGCTTGTGCACGTGCACAAGAGCGAGCACTCATGGTAGCGGCCACACGGAGACTTTCAACACACGGAGAAAGCATCACAATAGGGATGGAAGCCAACGCCGGGTCTGTTTTTTTTTACCTAAATATACACTCACCTAAAGGATTATTAGGAACACCATACTAATACTGTGTTTGACCCCCTTTCGCCTTCAGAACTGCCTTTATTCTACGTGGCATTGATTCAACAAGGTGCTGAAAGCATTCTTTAGAAATGTTGGGCCATACTGATAGGATAGCATCTTGCAGTTGATGTAGATTTGTGGGATGCACATCCAGGGCACGAAGCTCCCGTTCCACCACATCCCAAAGATACGGAGCCCCTAAAGGGACGTGGTGGTGGAAAAAATTTAGGATGGGAGAATTTTTTTTTTTTTAATCTTTTGCGTTCCCTCGCAAAACTTTTGCGTTCCCCCGAGAAACTTTGCGTTCCCTCGCAAAACTTTTGCGTTCCCTCGCAAAGTTATTTGCGTTCCCACGCAAAAGTTTTGCGTTCCCTCGCAAAGTTATTTGCGTTCGCACGCAAAAGTTTTGCGTTCCCTCGCAAAGATATTTGCGTTCGCACGCAAAACCTGTTGTGAGCTCGGACAGACACTTCCTGTTTAATGTCCCGCTGGCAGTGCTTCAGAGCTCCGTACGTTAATGCAGCGTTTCATAGTGTTTGAACTTGGACTCGAATATAAAGAAATGCGGTCAAGGAGTTCAGTGAAGCTGGCAAATTCAATTAGGCTATTCGAACTTCCCGGATCAATATTCTTGAGCTAAACGTTATTAAAACACAAATGACACCTATTTACAATCACAGTAACGGTTACTGAGTAACCTAGACAACGAGCTACACCCAATTCTCCTCAAAACGAGCTTTATAATATAGGCTAAATTGATCTTTATGTGCATGCGGCTGAGAGACAAGTCAAGTGCTAGAGGTCCATCTGCAAAGTGCAATATTGCCCAAAAAAACGACTACAGCATCAACTCATATTAAAAAATACAAAAATAGTCATTAACTTTAATGTTGCAAACTGTAGTGCCACCCAATTCAGCTTACACATCAATGGTGGCCCACTGGTCATACTACACTGCTTTTGCACATTTTTTATTATGAAAAATATTCAAAACTTCACTGTAACACACTAAATTTAGTTCACACATCACTGCTCTAATATTGGTTATACAACAGTTACATTTACAGTTATTATGCATTTACACTAATATCCAAAGGTACACATTTACATTCTTATGAGTTCTTGCTTTTCCCTGGGAATCAAAGGTCATGTGACCTTGGCATTGCAAGTGCTCTACTGTTTGAGCTACAGGAAAACTAGTATGGGAAGTAATTGCACATAAAAAAATAAGTAGGCCTAGTATTTACACAAATTATATTGCTACTGTGCGCAGCTAACATAATAGTTGCAATCATAGCTTATGCATTATATTTGCTTACTGAATTTCAATGGCGTATAACAGTGTGATTTTATGAAGTTATTGATTTTATTTCATAATAAAAAATCATAACAATTATATGATTTTTTTTTTTAAATCAAACTAAGTATTGTAGTATAACCAGCAGAATAGCAGTGATGTGTGAACTAAATTTGGCGATAGTAGCTACAGTGTGTCATAGTGAAGCTATAGAATATGTTTAATAATATAAAATGTGCAGAAGGGTTTAGGGATTTGCACTTTGCAGACGGTCCCTTATTTGGACTTGTCTCTCAATCGGCTGTTTAGAGATACATTTATATTATAAAGCTCGTTTTGAGGAGAATTAGCTCGTAGTGTAGGTTACTGTGATTGTAAATAGGTGTCGTTTGTGTTTTAACAATGTTTAGCTCAAGAATATTGATCCAGGAAGTTCGAATAGCCTAATTGAATATATTGCCAGCTTCACTGAACTCCTTGACCGCATTTCTTTATATTCGAGTGACGAGTCCAAGTTCAAACACTATGAAACGCTCCATTAACGTACGGAGCTCTGAAGCACTGCCAGCGGGACATTAAACAGGAAGTGTCTGTCCGAGCTCACAACAGGTTTTGCGTGCGAACGCAAATAACTTTGCGAGGGAACGCAAAACTTTTGCGTGGGAACGCAAATAACTTTGCGAGGGAACGCAAAACTTTTGCGTGGGAACGCAAATATCTTTGCGAGGGAACGCAAAAGTTTTGCGAGGGAACGCAAAAGTTTTGCGAGGGAACGCAAAGTTTCTCGGGGGAACGCAAAAGTTTTGCGAGGGAACGCAAAAGATTAAAAAAATAATAATTCTCCCATCCTAAAAAAAATTTCACCACCACGTCCCTTTAGGGGCTCCGTACAAAGATGCTCTATTGGGTTGAGATCTGGTGACTGTGGGGGCCATTTTAGTACAGTGAACTCATTTTCATGTTCAAGAAACATATTTAAAATGATTCAAGCTTTGTGACATGGTGCATTATCCTGCTGGAAGTAGCCATCAGAGGATGGGTACATGGTGGCCATAAAGGGATGGACATGGTCAGAAACAATGCTCAGGTAGGCCGTGGCATTTAAACGATGCCCAATCGGCACTAAGGGGCCTAAAGTGTGCCAAGAAAACATCCCCCACACCATTACACCACAACCACCAGCCTGCACAGTGGTAACAAGGCATGATGGATCCATGTTCTCATTCTGTTTACGCCAAATTCTGACTCTACCATCTGAATGTCTCAACAGAAATCGAGACTCATCAGACCAGGCAACATTTTTCCAGTCTTCAACTGTCCAATTTTGGTGAGCTCTTGCAAATTGTCGCCTCTTTTTCCTATTTGTAGTGGAGATGAGTGGTACCCGGTGGGGTCTTCTGCTGTTGTAGCCCATCCGCCTCAAGGTTGTGCGTGTTGTGGCTTCACAAATGCTTTGCTGCATACCTGGGTTGTAACGAGTGGTTATTTCAGTCAAAGTTGCTCTTCTATCAGCTTGAATCAGTCGGCCCATTCTAATATAATAAATTGAATTTGTATAGCTCTTTTCTCGAACTCAAAGTCACTTTACAGGGCAGGTGAATAAGCAAAAAAAAATATATATATAGAGAGATGGGAGGGCGGTGGGGCTACGGATAGGCAGAGGTGAAGAGATGGGTCTTGAGGTGGGACTGGAAGATGGTGAGGGACTCATGGGGGAGGGAGTTCCAGAGCTTGGGAGCTGCCCTGGAAAAGGCTCTGTCTGGATCTCTGGTGGATCTGAGGGACCGTGAGGGTTGGTAGTAGGGGTGGTTAATCGGTCTGATTTCCCGATTCGATTCGATTACGATTATTGAAGTCCCGATTCGATTACAGACGATTTTCGATTATTAACGATTCTCGATTAGCGATGATTGATTTTCCATTTGACAACAGTAAACGAAAATACACTACAAAGTGATTGCAGTATTAAAAAAGTCAGCTGCTGAATTATTTAACTCTTTTATTGAGTAACAACAACTCAAAGCACTTTCTGTGTCGTGTAGTTATAACTTCAGAATTATTTGTATGTAGCTTATGTTCTGTAGAACACAGAAATGAATACATCACATTGTGTTGTGACTCATCAAGTTGAACTAAATAATAACAAATAAATGAAAGGCTTATTTCCTTTAGGAAGTAGATCAGAACCAACATACTGTAGAAATTGGACAATTTTCTTCTAGAAAGACAAGGTGTTGTTCAGGTGGAGGAAGACTGCAGGTTGCAGTCGAAACATGTCAAGGTAAAGAAAAAGTTTTTCTCCACCTGAACACCTTATCTTTCTAGAAGAAAATTGTCCAATTTAATCATTAAGAAGACAAAATGAACATTTTTGAACAACTTACTGTAGCTTCAGCTTATATACTGTAGAACACTGTGTCAAAATGCAACACACTATCTTGTGAGTAATCAAGTTGTACTAAGCGCGATCAAACTCTTTGTGTGTGTGTGAGAGAGAGAGGGAGACGCGAGCGCGATCAAACTGTGTGTGTGTGTGTGTGTGTGTGTGAGAGAGAGAGAGAAAGAGAGGGAGACGCGAGCGCGATCAAACTGTATGTGTGTGTGTGTGAGAGAGAGAGCGAGCCGCAGGCATAGACAGTAAAAGAAAGGCCACGGGCGCCGTTACACGCGCTTGCTAACTGGAACTGGGCGCGTTCGTGACATAACTCTCAGATACGCGAGCGCGATCACACTCTTTGTGTGTGAGAGAGAGAGAGAGGGAGACGCGAGCGCGATCAAACTGTATGTGTGTGTGTGTGTGTGAGAGAGAGAGAGAGAGAGAGAGAGAGAGAGAGGAGAGAGAGAGAGAGAGAGAGAGAGAGAGAGAGAGAGAGAGAGAGAGAGAGCCGCGGGCGCGATCAAACTGTATGTGTGTGTGTGTGAGAGAGAGAGCGAGCCGCAGGCATAGACAGTAAAAGAAAGGCCACGGGCGCCGTTACACGCGCTTGCTAACTGGAACTGGGCGCGTTCGTGACGTAACGTTCAACTTTCGGTATAACATTTTTTACAAAATAAAATAAGAAAAAAAAAATCGATTTTTGAAAATTTAATAATCGATTCATACTCGTTCATTACATAATCGCGATTAATCAATAATCGATTTTTTTTCACCACCCCTAGTTGGTAGGGGGAGAGGAGGTCAGTGAGGTATGAGGGGGCCAGGTGGTGGATGGCTTTTTAGGTAAGGACCAGGATTTTGTATGTGATCCGGTGGGAAATAGGAAGCCAGTGTTGTTGTTTTAGGACTGGAGTGATGTGGTGCCAGGATTTGGAGCGGCCAGGATTTTGGACTGGAGGAGATGAAAGCAACTGGTGGAGGTTGTTGTGAGAAAGAGGTAGGCAATCGTGTTAGCCGCTATTTCAGCTAGTATTAGAATTAGCAGGCACGCGTTGATGAACGCGGGCAGCCAGCAAGCGGCTAACCGACGAGGCAACAGTCCGGTCGAGGTGCCCAAGCGGCTTCGGGAACCAGCTGTGAAGCTGTTACAGTGAATCTCTTATTTACATTTCCACATGTACATTAATTTATATAACATAGAAGAATAAGTAAATAGAAGAGTAATAAAATGTTACTGAGTAGCACTATACAGTTGTCTTATGGGTTTGAAATGACATAAGGGTGTGTAAATTATGACAGAATTTTTGGGTGAACTATACTATATAATAATATATATATTATTTCCTTTGCAGGTGCTATTTGTGGACGGGAATGGATTGTTCCACTATCGGGGTACGTGAAACTCTTTTGTCTTCTGACTAAATCAGTTACTTCAAATGACAGCTTATGGTTTTACCCATTTTAAAGGGGGGTTCATTTCATGCATTTTCATGCTATTTCATGCATACTGAGTTTTTTACACTGTTAAAGAGTTGGACTTCCATGCTAAACATGGACAAAGTTTCAAAAATTAAGTTGTACGTTTGATTGAGTATTTCTATGCCAAAAATACTCCTTCCGGTTTGTCACAAGTTTCGGAAAGTTTTTTTCGAGTATGGGTGTGTGTGACGTCAGGTGGGGCGGAATTTCCTTATACGGGTCCTAAGGGTACTTCTCCCGGAAGGGTGCGCGCGCACCCGTAGACCAGAGTGAGAGAGCGAAAGCAGTACGCCCATCAAAGCGCTGTGCTCGGCTTTAGGGAAGTTCAGTTCTACGCCGGATTTGCAGATCGTCTAATGCCATTGCTTAAGGATGGAGCAGTCCCAACGATAAAGGTTCACGGTCGTGCGTTGGAACCGCAGGCGGTGAGTAAAACTGCTTCAAATGTCTGTGTTGTTAGCTATCGGCGCGTAAGCACCGCCCACACGGCACGCCTCCAGCCGCTCGTTTTTTTCCGGAAAGACTCGGTACAGCCTATCTTTCTTTTATAAATATAATAAAACTAAAGACTTTTTGGAGATATGAAGGATGCAATACTACTCTATAGCTACTCAAGATTAACATGAGATTGACTGAAACTGAGTGTTTCACCCCCCCTTTAAAGACCAAAAAGGCAGTCCTCTCTCTCTGACCGTTTCTTTCTGTGTTTTTTTATAGAGTTTGGTTTGGCCTGTCATCTTGGTGTTCTGTCAGATCTGCCCTGTGTGGGTGTTGCCAAGAACCTTCTTCATGTAGAGGGAGTCTTGAGAAGTGAGGAGCACCATTCACAGGTCAGAGTCACACGTGAATGCCAGGGAACAATGTTTCTACTATCCAAACAGTTTGGTTCCAAAATGTGCGCGATAGATGTGGCTGCACCAGCAATCCTTTTTAAAAAAAGTCAGTGTACGAGACAAAATGAAAGCTTATAGGTTAGAGCAGGGGTGCTAAACTCAGTTACTGGATGGTCACGATCTTAAAGAATTTAGTCCCAACCCTGCCTCAACAAACACACGCGCATGCATGCATGCACGCACGCACGCACGCACGCATGCACGCACGCACGCACACACACACACACATACACACACACAAAATTAAAGCTAAACTCTGCAGGGCTGTGGCCCTCCAGGAGTTTTGCACCCCTAGGCCAAAGCTTTAAAGATGGCATTAAACTACTACCTATAATTTTGCTAATATTTGGTAACCCTCATAATATGTGAATACACCAGTAGATGTATGACATTATTACAACAATAGACAACAATATAGCTGTAAACACATTACATCATTTTAATTTAAAATGTGCAGTATTTAACCCTCTGGGGACCAGAAACACGTTGGCGCGTTTTGCTCCTTTTTTTCACATAGCAGACAAATAGACTTAAAGTACTACCATAATTTCTGGTCATATAGAGTTAAGACATATGAGAAAATAAACTGTTAAATGTCTACTTTTTTATGTGCCCACATACAATCGAAATAAAATATTGTGCTTTTGTAAAATAAAGAAAATTAACAGGATGTGCGTTCTGCCTCCCCTTCTCCGTCAAGTTTTTTTCTGGAGCACTTCTCTAAACATAAACAGAACTCGACAGAACAGAGCCATTACTATTCATCCAGCCATAAGCAATATATCTTTTAAATCGTTTGAGTTTGTACTTTTAAATGATCCGATTCAAAACTAAAATAAATATTCTCCGTTTATGTCATCTATATAAAAAGAGAGACGTGTCAGCTTTTCTAATTATCTTTCTCTCATCTCATTATTCTCTGTAATGTGACGCCCACGGAGAGCACGCGCTATTCAAACGCTAATGATCTGAAGCAACACATTGAGATGCGTGTACACGCCCATAAACTCTGAAAACACACTATATTTTTTAGTCAGATCTATCTAGTGTCTTGCGCGGCTATATGAGGAACAATCCTGGGACATTTACCTACCTCAAAACAAGTGCTGGTTTATTTTCACTTCGAGGAGCGAGGAGGATCCAGCTGAGAAGTGTGTAAGTTAAGTGTTTTGCTTGTGCTTTGTTCTAATCGTGATATAGAATAACGTTAGTGTCTGTAAACGGAAAAATAGCATACTGTTTAAATGTGAATCATGTTTGTGTGTGTGTGTGTGTGTGTGTGTGGGTGTGTGTGTGTGTGTGTGTGTGTGTGTGTGTGTGTGTGTGTGTGTGTGTGTGTGTGTGTGTGTGTGTGTGTGTGTGTGTGTGAATGAATGAATGAACGCACAGATACGCACTGTTACAGACTTTAAAATACAACTTTTCGTTGACTAGTTTTGGATAAAGTTTTTACTCTAAAATAGACTTTGTAATATGTATGATCAAACTAAGACATTTATGGAAAAAGACAATTTCAAAAAAATCAAATCAAAAAACAAAGGTGTTTCTGGGATCCTTTAGATGTTTTGACATGCCCTGACATTTGTGCTTTTTTCAGTTGCTTATAAACATATTAATGGCACAGGTGTAATTACACTATATTTAGCACAAACAGGGCTACCATAATATGTGAGCAACATGTATGTACATGTTTGTATTTTTGAGAGAATAATGTTTATGCATGGTTATTGAAAAAACTAAAAAATAAAGTTTCTGAAATAAGGCCACAAAACACATACTATTTATGTGTCCAAAATACGTTTGACTAATGGATGTTATCGCCTAGAGTTTTTGATTCAAAATGATTTGAAAATCATCCTACCTAATCATTCACATAAAACAATAGATTGATTTAAATTGTGTAAAACATTTTTTTTGTTTGGAAAGGCAATATGTGTGGAGGTTTAAATGGTCCAACCCCATTATGAATAATTAGGTTGTTCACACCTGAGAAGACAATGACCTGCATAATGAGCTAAAAAGTTAGAGTTGGAAACATCTTGAAAAGAAAATTGTCTTTTCCCATAAATGTCTTATAAAGTATTATTTTTTTAAGTAGGCCAATCCATTTAATCATACATATTTCAAAGTTAAATGATTAGTTCACTTTAAAAAAAGCTTTTGCTGATAATTTACTTACCCCCATGTCATCCAAGATGTCCATGTCTTTCTTTCTTCAGTCGAAAAGAAATTAAGGTTTTTGATGAAAACATTCCAGGATTTTTCTCCATGTAATGGACAGGACCCAAATGGTTCAAGGTCCAAATGACAGTTTCAGTGCAGCTTTAAAGGTCTTTAAACGATACCAGACGATGAATAAGGGTCTTATCTAGCGAAACGATCGATCAGTTAAAAAATAAATAAAAAAGTTTAAGTTTTATAAGCACAAATGCTCGTCCTGCTCTGTTCTGTAATGCACGTTCTTGACTCTCCTGTTCGAACTCGTTCATCTAAATCAGGGGTGGGGAACGTTGGTCCTGGAGAGCCATAGCCCTGCAGAGTTTAGTTCCAACCCTAATCAAACACACCTGAACCAGCTAATCAATGTCGTTAGGATCATTAAGGCTACAATCAGGTGAGTTTTTTTCAGGGTTGGAGCTAAACTCTGCAGGGCTGTGGCTCTCCAGGACCGACGTTCCCTACCCCTGATCTAAATGAACAAATCTTTTTCGAGTCATTCTGTTCATTCAACGAACGAAATGAATGAAATGAAAAGACTCCTTATTTTGATATAGCTTGCATTGGAACAAACACTATAACAGTTGATTAGTTTATTTTTGACAAAACATACTATATATTTAACATATGTGCAGAAACTGGCTAACAACTTAGTTATAAAGTAAAAACGTTATAATCTGTCCAAAACTAGTCAACAAAATGTTGTCTTTCATATTTCGTCTGTAATGGTGCGCATCTGTGCCGTTAATTCATTCACACACAGAAACGTGATTCAAATTTAAACAGTCTTTTTGCATTTACAGACACTATTCTATATCGCGATTAGAACAAATCTCAGTAGGCTATAGCATTATAGTTTGGATGTGTTCATGTAAAAATAAGCAAGAGTGAATGAATGCACAGATGTGATGTACAGCTGTAGTAACATTGCACGCGCGTCAGTGCCGTTCATTCATTCACACACAGACACGCAATTCATATTAAAAAAGTCTTTTTGCGGTTTACAGACACTATTCAATAATAGAACAAAGCACTTAAGAATAAATAATTTACTTCATCAGCTGGATCCGTGCTCCTCAAAATGAAACTACCAGCACTTCTGAGGTAACTTTTCCAGGATTATTACGATAGTATTATTCCTCACAGCGTAGCAAGACGAGGTAAAGTATTGACGGGGTGTCATTGGTTGTTGCATGAAATCTTACCCAGATACAATAGTGCTATTTTCTGATTGGCTAACAACACCAGACAAACAACACCAGAGGAGACGCGCTTGATTCCTGCCGGTTCCACAGTGAGTGAGAGCGGCGCGGCCAGAGTTTTGGGCGCTGCGGCATATTAAATATATTACAAATAGTTTTTCAGCGTGAGAAATACAATGTGTGGCGGGAGAGCGTGACAAAAGACCGAAATGAGTGATTGTCATGCTCAATGCACTTCACAAATTTCAATACAATTGACATTGAAGACCTAGAAGCTGCACTGTGCGTACACAACACACAAAATAATTATTGAGCATAAAACATAAAAGCAACAATTAATATTAATAATAGCCTACTTACAGGTTGTGATTCGGAGAAGGAAGCTGATCCAAATAAACTCGGTACTGAACTTTCCTTCAGTATCAGCCGGCTCGCAAATCCATACTTTATAGCATTTAGGTTTGTGAAGCAATCATCTTCAAAATGACGCGAACACAGAGCAAGGTTCGGGCTATAATACTTCTGTGGTATGGTTGTATATATGAACTGTAGCCACTTAGTCTTCAAATGCTCCTCACTAGGCAGATGAAAAAAGTTTGCTTTTGCGTCGCACTTCAAAACACAGCAGCGTCTCGTCGACATGATTCCCTGGCGTCTCTGAACGCAATAAGTGGGCGTATCTTATTCAAATAACTTGTACAGGTGACGACATAAATTTAGAGGAAAAGCATTGTTTGTCTATAGATTCATATCAGCGACTCAGAGTCGACTCTTACTTTTGAGAGACAATAACTTTGTATACGGTGAACTTTCATGTTTAAAACTTTGCAGGATGTTTTTGTTCACTTAGATCTATGTTACACACTACATGAAGGGCAATTTTCAAAAATCCATAATAGGTACCCTTTAAATGTTCTTCTTTAAAATACAGGGTGCATTCGTCTGGACACTTCTATCACACACCCTTCACCATATAGACATGGTTTTATTTCAGTTAGTTAATAATAATAACAATACCCTAGCATGCCTATAAATCGTTAAAAAGGAACACTTCAGTACACTAGAAAAAAATAAATGGATACGTTTACTTCAAATGCTTCCATTCGTTACAAACACAGTATTTAACAGTAAACATGGTTCTAAACATTATAATATTCACCATATTAGAGTAAACACTGATTCTAGCCTAACATAAAGCTGTGTATTATTAAACATAAAAACATCATCGTGTCGTACATGACATAATACATTTTCTGCCTGTCTAGGCTATAGTTCATATTTCAACATGTTTTTGTCGATTTCATACATTTTAGTCTAGCAACAGTTCAACCGGAATGTTAAGTGTATGCAACAATAACACTAACTAATATAATTCATAATACATTTCTTACCTTACATCTTTCTTGTCTTCAAATCGCGTTCTTCTTCTTCTGATGTAACTAAATCCAATGTAAGTTCACTGCGTGTCTTCTGAACTCGACGAAAAGCAGAGGAGAGGAATGAAGTTTGGTGCTTTGTTTTTGAGGTAATGAGCGCGTTCTTCTTCTTCTGATGTAACTAAATCCAATGTAAGCTCACTGCGTGTCTTCTAAACTCGATGAAAAGCAGAGGACTGATGAAGTTTGGTGCTTTGTTTTTGAGGTAATGAGTGCGTTCTTCTTCTTCTGATGTAACTAAATCCAATGTAAGCACACTGCGTGTCTTCTAAACTCGCCGAAAAGCAGAGGACTGATGAAGTTTGGTGCTTTGTTTTTGAGGTAATGAGCGCGTTCGCGTTCCTTCGTGGACATTTGCATATCAGTCTCTTTTGCGGGCGTGGTCAAATAAAAAATAATGAGCAAGCGTTTGAGAAACTGGAAATCTTGTTAGTTTTATACAAATAACTTAAACAGATAAAATTTGTTTTTGTTTTGAATCAGATAATTTAAAAGTACAAACTCAAATAATTTAAAAGATATATTGCTCATGGCTGGGTGAAAAGTATTATCTTAAAAAGTATTATCGAAAAAGTAGGTACTATCTTACAGCGGTTTGCAACAATTCTCCTTTCCACCACAATGCATTGTCGACGTCACCTTGGGGAGAGAATTTACCAAAGCCCGCTGCCCGCCTTGAGAGCATTGAGAGTGACTTGAGAGACGAGTAGTAGACGAGAGTATTCAGATAGCGCAGATTATAGGTAAATCGATAAATACATAGATATAGATAGATAGACTAGATATATAGATAGATAGACAGACAGATAGATAGATATAGATAGATAGGCTAGTATATGCGGCAACTGCACATCCAATGGCGGCGGGCGACTCTGACGTGCGACCAATGAGCCAACTCTACGTTGTCAATCTACCCACTATATATTTCTATTTATCTATCTAGCTGCTAGCTAGCTATGCTAACGTTATGCTATATGGATGTCTGCCTATCTCTCTCTATACTGCCCACACAAGCACCTGCCAAACACAGCGACAGACACGCGGCGGCTACGTTTGCAAAAACATTTTCACCGGAGGAAGAGATAAACGCTTAGAAACGCCAATATAGCTAGCATGATGCCTTCTATTTCTAGATGACAAAGACCAAGTTTACCGGTACTACGACACTATGACAAAGGTTACCGGTACTTATCTGAACTAACGTCATGATCACTGCCACTAGATATAAAGAAAATGTTGATTTTTCACTCTTTTCACCTATTTAATGACAGTAAAAAAAATATGTGTCGTTATTGTGCACTGCTGCTCGTAGACTAGCTCCAGTGCTCATTGCTGCGGTGCTAAATGATAGCAACTCACCAGGACACTTCACCAACTCTTCCTCATCCCAGTCAGTCGCCATGGTTCTAATACTAGGCTGAGAATGTCTAATAGTAGACGGACTCTGATACTAGGCTGAGGCTGCCTTTCCTCCACTTCTCCCCAACGTGACGTCATCGCCGAATCGCGTAGTAAAAAAGTTCACGGAGAAGGGGAGGCAGAACGCACACCCTGTTTATTTTCTTTATTTTTCAAAAGCACAATATTTTATTTCGATTGTATGTGGGCACATAAAAAAGTAGACATTTAACAGTTTATTTTCTCATAATTCTTAACTCTGTATGACCAGAAATGATGGGAGTACTTTAAGTCTATTTTTCTGCTATGTGAAAAAAATCTGCCAAAACGCGCCGGCGCGTTTTTGGTCTCCAGAGGGTTAATGTTTTATCCAGCTGATGTGGGAGTTGGTATGGCTTTCCTCAACATTTGCGTTTGAATAGTGCACACTCTCCGTAGTGATGTATGTCTCGAGACCGGTCTTTGACCTTGACGGTCTTTGATCTTGGTCTTGTCTTGGTCTCGGACCTCTCGGTCTTGTCTAGGTCTCGCTGTCTCAGACCGACATAGTGGTCGGGGGATTTAGAAATACAATACTACTACAATATCCACGACGATATCCGCAACGGATTGAAGCGCGCGTCCGAGTGAAGACAGTGCGGTCAGGTGTGCGCGAGCCACACGAGAAACCACTGTATCTGTGCCACTGATCGCAGTGGCAACGAGCACTTTGATCACTTGATTTAAAAAACACATATCATGTACAGTTATTGATGTATTAACCCTGTAAGACCCGTGGTTGTAAAATTACAACATCACTTTTAGCTCTTCAAAAAACACATCTGCAATTTTTTTTTTTTTTGAAAGACCACATTTATATAGCCAATGGGTCCTATTGTTTAGCCTCACAATGCCATTTGATAGTAAATATGTATATAGGTCTTGCCATAAGGTCATGAACTCATGCAACCTGCAAACTTTCCTGGAAGCGCATCTCCTTGTTTCATTGGACTGGATATCTCACCATTGAAGTAAGTAAAACCCCAGAAATATTTTTTTTTGTGATTGTTAGAATGTCTAGTTCATGTAAATATTTGGTTATTGTGGAATGCATGCATCAAATTAGATTTTTAGCTTGTTATGTCTTTGTTGTAATTTTACAACGTTGGGATATAATGGTAGTCAAAATAGCATGCTCACCTTGAACATTACATGGAGGCATTAACTTCTCAAATGTTAACATACAGGATAAATACGTACAGAAATATAATGTATTTGATGATTCACAACATCTAAATGTGTTATTTGTTATAATTTTCAGTTTAGATCAGATTTTAATCACTTTAAATGAATAAATTATTTCTGGTTGCAGTGTTTCAAGTCCTTTCATAACCAGTATTTGAAATTGTTCCTGTATGTTAGCAGTATAGTTAACTGTTTTTTTTATTTATCTGGGCTTTGTTTGTTTGCCCAAATATCTGCTTGTAGCAAGGCAGACACTGTTTGTGGAGTGCTTTGGAGGATGGTTATTCTAGGACAGGTGTGGATGTTCGTAGGGGGTTGCATGGTCCATTGTTCAGGGACAGGTGTTAATGTTCTGGAATGTGGGGATGTAAGAGGCCTGGGGGTTTGTATATTCCTTTTAGAAATGTGTGACTTCAGTAGGGCTGGGACGGTATGGATTTTTTCTGACCGCGGTTGAAAAGCAAGAAATTCCGCGGTATAGCGGTAAACCGTGTTAAATACTGGAACTGGAGCCTCCCATAAATAAAACTAAACTCAGCGTATAGGCAAGTCCTATATTTGATATATAAGAAATAAATGGAAAGCTTGAAATGTCTACTTTTAAACAAAATTCTAAATGAAATGATAAAATTGTACAGTAGCCTAGTCAGGTAAGGTCAGGTTTGCCGATGTGCGTTTTATTTAGGCTATTTATTTATTTATTTTTGTCCCTGTGCGCAGATCGGAGACAGAGTTCATGATGATATTCTGGGGATATAACAGCTAATATGCTATACTACTTTAGCTTTAAATAGCTTTGCTGCATTGGATCAGTCTCCTTTCTAGAACAGCCGATAGCTTTCTAGCCTCCCGGCAGCAGCGCCTCGCATCGCCCATAGACCTTAAAACAATCAGCGGATGGCGGTTTTGAAAATTAGTCAAAAAACGTTGGAGCGGATGGTGGCGGACGGATGATGAATTTTGTGATGCGGTTGCGGATGAAATAATAGCCTATCCACGCATACATACGAATGTAATGTTATTATGTGTCATGGAACATTGCGCTCCACAACTCGCAAAAGGTCGGATTTGCTCCATCTTTTGATAAGTTTTGTTTAGAAAACCTTGAATCCATGGAAGACACAATGTCATTAGACATAGTCCATGTCCTTAGAATCAATTAATCCATGTCACGGGACACAACGTGCACACATGTGCAGCCCAATGGTTTTGGCCTGACCCGCGGTAGGCGTCACATGACCGCGGTAATGCGGTAACTGTCCCAGTCCTAGACTTCAGTGGAATGTATCACATAAATAGGATTCATTTACATATAAATTATTTATACTTAAACATACTCTAACTATTATAACTATTATTTTCATTTCAGAATGAGAGGACCCTGCAGACACTGAAAAAGGTATATTTGAATACGCTCTGCAGGAAGTGCAATCTCCGTCTCTGCTTTTCAGAGGAAAGGAACTGCTTTTGGGACTACCATTGCAAGTGAACACTGGACACTGTTTCTGTGACAGTTTTCAATCTGTTTTGTATTTCATATTTATATTTTATGTTTATTTTTACTAAATTATAATTAATAAAAATATTACTGTTGGGTGATTATTATTATTTTTATTATTCATAATATTTACTGTTATGGTGCTGTGTAAGCAATCCACACTTCAAATGAGCCCTTAGTAGTTCTGTATATTTGTTCTGACAGTGTGAGTGCAAATGCTGAAATTCTGCTACCCAATAGGCCCAACGTTGCAATATTACAACGTTTCCTTAAAAACTTACTAAAACATAATTTTTTAAAAAAATCCTTTATTATTTGCATCAGAGGCCTCCTACAACAACATCTGACAGGTGAAAAATTTTTTTTCTTCTTTTTTTTCTATATTTGGGTCTTACAGGGTTAAAGGGTACATATCATGCTTTTAAATCGTTCCTTTTTATATATAAATCATACATTTGTGGTCTATTTAAAGCAGAACTGCAATGCTTGGGTCTGAATTCCTCATTATTATAGCTCCACAGGCCACTTTTCGACCGCTTTTCTGATGTGCGTCTGAGATCAACTCGTTTTGGTGCGGTCTCTTTAAATACAAATGCGACACTTCATACCCCGCCCCCTCTCCAGCTCGCAGAGGTGACACTCGGTTCAACTCCACCCCGTTCGGCAATTTTTGTAGTTTTATAGCAGAGATACGATTATCTAGTGGAACAGAAACTTTTGTTAAAATGTCAACAACGGAAGACTTGTCCATCAAGCCTTACATGTTCGAGCCAGAGTCGGAGCGAGATGAAAACAACGTCTTCATGTGGATGTATCGCAATGGTGTGTTACTGTATTTACAGTAAGTTCTCCATCCATGCCAACTACTACAATACTGCATGATTTACAACGACTATTTAATACTCACAAAACAAAATATAAGTTATATTATAAACAAAGAAATCGATTATTTCTCTTGTTAAAACAAGCACACTAACAAGACAACTGCTAAACCATGACCACCGTGTGCTTTAAGCAGGGCCGGCTCTAGCCCTTTGGTTGCCCCAGGCGAGATTGATTTTTGCGCCCCCCCCCCCCCCCCCCCCTTTAAAAATAATGAGTATTTATTTAACTAAACAAAAATGCTCAAACGCTCAAGTATAATTCAATCAGTTGCATTGTACAAATACATTTTATCTGACCATGTAACTTGTAGTAGATAAATGACAATTACTACCACTACTAGTCCACTACTATTATTACAAATTAGGCTGCTACAAGGCTAGGGGGGTTAGGGGGCATGCTCCCCCGTAAGAAAATTTTGTGCATTTTAATGTTAAATTCATCAATTTGGTGCACTTTGAGAGTTCAAAATTAAAAGCTCAAACCCATATTCAGTGTTCAAATTAAACAAAGAAAAATTCAAACCTCTTTTAGTTAGTGTCTGTCTACATTACATAATAATAGTTATAATATTACTCCCATGATAATACTCATATATTGTAAAACAATGCACTGAAAAATAAAGGAAACTTTCATAAGTTTTGTACTAATTTCTATACTAATAGAAAGAGTATTTTTTCTATACTTCACATTAAAGATGTGATTGGGCCAGCCCAGTGTCAATAGAAAACAACCAATGGGCCGCTGATCTACGCGTTTCATGCGGTGTCAGGAAAAAAAGCTAACGCTGACTTTTTTTTTGACCAATGCATTACACCAGCACTAACCCAGCGCCGCCAATTAAGCAAAACAAAACGAATGGGCTATTTCTATTTTAGCCCCCGGTCGCTTTTTTGCTTTATCCATCTTTTTCGACGACAACAACTCACTAGCTACTCGTGCCTGATCGCTCAGCGCTCACGGCGCCCGCGTCCGCTCGCGATATTACTGGAGGGGGACCCCTGTCAAAATTTTATGATGAAATCTTATGAGGGCGCCTACTCCGCTACACATACCGGTATTTTTGCGCCACTGGCAGGCTTATGTGCCGGCCTGGGGCTGAGCCCCGGAGAGCCCCGGCCCAATTTAACCACTGGCTGTGACTGTGAGCTTGATGATATAGATACCTCTGCGTTGGGCACGTTTTTCTTCCTCCTCCTGCCTTCGTTTTCGGAATGCCGATCCCGATGGCTTGGGTGTTCTTTTCATAATAAAAATTATATAATATATGATCATTTATAGCCTACAACCGCCAAGGGGCTTTTAAAGCGCATTTGATTTAAAGCGCTAAAACCAGCGGTCAGATGTTTTCGCGCAACTCCCGGTTGCTGAGTAACGCGCGTGAGTTTGACAGCTGCCTGTCAGTCAATCGTTTTTTAGCAGGGTTTTTCCTGCATAGACAATTATGAGGCGGCCGCCTCCGTCAAATTTCGTGCCGCCTCCGCCTCTCGACAAAATTAGGACAGACAGTCACGTGCTCATATACACTTTATCCACCGTGACAGTTCTTTCGCGATTCCCTCTTGTGTCCATTCTCTAATCGTGTAGTTTGCCGATAGTGCTGCACGGATAATAATCCGCGGGTCGAGCGGGCCGAGTAATAAAAACATTCCATTCAATCGAGGGTGGATGACAGCTAAATGAGTGTAATAAAGACACGGAACTCCCATCATGGTAGACCTACCTAATGTACGGACGGTAACAAAGTTGCGCTGTTGAGTCTCGCGCAGTTATTTATAACATTAATTATAGTTAAGAAACAATATATAGGCTATACGACCAGAGTGCTGTTTTCCTGAATGTCATCACGATTGAAACCGAGATATTAATTTCATAACAGTTCAATAAACAAATAGTTAAAATCAAGTTACTTACATTTTTAGACTGTTTTTTTTCTGTTTTAGCAGCGAAAATAGTTCCAAACAACAGAACCATATCGCGTCTCACAGCAACACTCATCCATGATTCATTTCTGAATCATTCAGCGTTTTGAACTAATCGCTTGAGTCAAAGATTCAATTGCCCATTATTAAACCGCCTCATTCTGAATCAATCAGCCGTTTGAAGGAATCGTTTACATTAACGACTCAATAACTCGCTCATTAAGACGGCCGCCTGCCCCTCCTACTTGCGGTTTAGTTTCAAAGTATCATTCTTTTCAACATTACTTGTATATTCAAAAAAATCTCATTTAATACAGTTATAATTTTTCAATGTAAATTATTTAATTTGATTGGTAACAGCCTAGTGTCTTATTATTTTAATTGAATGTATTAGGGGGAAAATGCCCTTTATAAAAGGTACAAAAAATTATTCCGATAAGAGTGTTTTCAAAAATGAAACATTGACAATAAGTTTAAAGGGAGTAAAGCCTCTGTTTATTCTATAAAAAAATGTAATTTTGCCAAAAGAAGAACTTTTAATTTAAATAAATGTTAATTGTGTGATATGTTACCATATTATCATGCTTAATTGAATAATTGTAATGTGATGATCAGATGCAGATATCTAAATCAAAGAATATGGGTGGTTGGCGGGTGGATTATTATTTATTCTTAACAACAGATTCGAGTGACTCAAAGTGCACCAGATTAATGAATTTATCTTTAAAATGTACAAAATTTTTTTCCCGGGGGGGCATGCCCCCGGACCCCCCTAGTGTTACAATTTTACCACCTCCGCCTCATTTTGAGCCAGGAAAAACCCTGTTTAGGATTGTATAATCTAGAAAAAGAAATGAACAAATACAAGCAGCGTGTGGACAGTGCACAGTAAAAGTGTACAGCGTGTGCGCAGCTTTCATAACATTTAACTTTTTTTTTTTAATTCTGCAATTTTGCGCCCCGTCCAGCAGTTGGCGCCCCAGGCGGCCGCCTGTGTCGCCTGTCGGCAAAGCCGGCCCTGGCTTTAAGAATGTAGTACGTTATTTACAGCTTACCGAAGTGCTTTGTTCGTCATCTCCAAAGATAGAAGGAACTGACTCCTCAATCAGACGAAGTCTATCGGCAAATCCTTCTTTATACTGGCGGAGGTTGCTGAAGTGACGTTAGTTATCCATGAAGTGCTTCGCGCACACAAACATGACTTTACCCACAGATGTGGGTACATTTCCGTGAAAAATAAAACTCAAACAGGCACTTCAAAGAGGTTCTGATGCTGGCATACGGTGTAATGAAGCGTGTGGGTTCCTACATCCAACAACCGAACATTTTGACGTACCCTCTCGTAACTTCTGCATCCTTGAACTTGGACTACAAAATTGCAGCGAGAAATAAAAATGGCGGATTGCTCAAAGTGTTTGGCCGGAAGTCGATATACTTATTTGGCAGTTCCGCTGCAAATACTTTGACGTAATAGTTCACAAAACGTCATAGATTACAGAAAAATCTAAACCGGTTAAAAAATGTGACCAAAACAGAATATAAAGATATCAACGAAGTTCCCGAAGAGATTGATTTCAACTTTTCTGTACTTATAAACACTCCAAATATACAACAAAAGGCATTTAAGGGCTAAAAAAGTAGATTTAGCATGATATGTCCCCTTTAATATTTAGTAAAACACATATCAGTGGCATGATGGGTTTTAATTTAATTCAGGAGATTTTGGGTAACTGCACAACTGACAGATGACTTTGAGCACACCGCCAACAGTGTGTGTGTGTAACCATAGCGACAAAACGATCAACTTTCGGATCCTGCACTTAATGGGATACTTCACTTTGAAATTTATTTTTGGTATGTTTTAGCTTACCTCAAGGGCATCCAAGATGTAGGTGTCTTTGTTTCCGCAGTAGTTTCAATTTTGATATTTTTAGGTCAAACCGTTCTTGTCTGTCAGTCATATAATGCAGGTCTACGGTCACTCCCTCAAAGAGCATGCACAGAGAAGTCCAAATTAAACATGATTTAATGACTCGTAAATGTAAGTACACATTGATGGCCTAAGACACGAAACGAGCGGTTTGTGTAAGAAAACGAACAGTATTTATATAGTTTTTACCTCTTGTAAACACAGCCACATCCAAGTGATCTGAGGGCGCCGGCGCTTCGGTCTTTTCCGGAAAGCGCCGGAAGTGATCTCTCGCGTGTGTACAGTAGGTTACCAACCAGAATTATACTTAATACTTTAATAATACTTACTTAAAATTTCGGGGTGTATTTGCTGCCTTTAACCGCTAAGAGGCGCTACAATCACAGACAGTTTGAAAAGTGTCCGTTTATTCTCTCTATTGTGTAATCTGCCGCTGCGCCGCGGCTCATTCAGAGCGATTGAAAGCTGGTCGCAGATGAATTCAAGTGAAATGTAGTTAAAATAATTCATCACAATACTTAAATTAAATTGAATAAATAATGAAAACATTTCCATATAAAACATTGCAATAGAAACATATTAGGCTACATCAATGAGGCTTTGCAAGAGCATAAGATGTTGATGTAGCGCAGATATGAACTACAGGCGGTAGCTCTGTGGTTAACGCAACGACACGGAGCTTCAAGAGACCCAAGATCGAATCTCAATATAACATTATGTTGGCCGACAGCATTAATCTTAAACCGTTCTTGATGCTTAAATAGGTAACTGTTTATTTGCGAGTTTATTAACTGTTTATTTATTTAAAGTCAAGTGTTTTGTTTAATTATCAATGGCACATTACAACATTGCTACATTCCTGTAGAGCCGCTGCACAGACGACAAAACTGTTGAAGGAAGATTGTTAGCTGATTGCGTCAGAAAATGAAAATGAAGAAGCTCGTCTTTAGTCTGCTAAATTATTGTGTAATGTAAAAAACACTATACATACTTAAATTTGGAACCCCATCGAACAATTCAAGGTTTAAATAAAGTGGTGGGACAGTTTAAAAAAAAAATGAAAACAGGGATGCATTTAGACTTTATTTCCATGCAAAAAAGAAACACAGAATCTTATTCTTGCTACATTTTAAATTTGTTTTGCCAAAGAAATTGCAGCTAAATTAAACGAAACGGTAGGCTACAAATCGAAAATAGTCCAAAGCAACATAAATTAAAAACATGAGTTTTGCCTCTCTCGCGCTGGATCTCAGCAAGTTTATTTAGTCTCCCTTGCTCAAACATTCTTAAACTCTACAAGTTGAAACAACTGGATTGAACACTTCAATTTAAATTTGTGTGTGAAAAAAACTTTAAATAGGCTACAATAAATAAACTACAATATTTATAATTTAATAAAATATGGGGACACATCGAGAGATTTATCCTTAAAATAATATTGCCTTTGCCTGCACATCAGGCTGGCTATCCGACACTCTCCATATGAAAGAGGAACATTAACACCTATTGTCCTGCATCACGCTGAACTGTCCCTCCAAACCCCCCACAGGCTCTCTGAGTCTGAGACTGACTTAAAATAAAGAGACGTCGCAATTCACACTTAAAGCCCCACTAGGTAGGATTTCCGTTTTGGTCAAACAACGACCCTAGAGTCGCTGTGGACTACTTGTATTTAGCGTTACTGTCGTAAATACCACTCACGCAGAGCAGTCTCTTCACTCACGGCCTGATCCCCTCCACCCTGTTTACCGGTCCCTGTTCAGTTGGGTGGAAGTTGTAACGAGTGGAAATAAGGTGTGTCCCCTTTAAGAGCTGCGTGCGCACTGTTAATAACTGTCGGCAGTCTGTATGTGCGCCTCACACCCCGTAAGCGAGTTGTTTCTGTTTGATGCTCCTATATTTGTCTATCAAGTAATGCGGTGGACGGTAAAACGTGTGACAGACAGTTACACGAGTTCGATTGGGGAATAAACACAACGCGGTACAAATCATCGGACATCGAATAAGCACAGCTAGCCTCCGAAGATGTTTAAGTTACTGAGGTAACTTGAGGCAAGTTGACTTGTTCATCAACAAGAACGCCAGGTGCTTTTTAGCTCACATCAACGATTGAAAGCTTGTCCGAGTGATATACAATATAAGCAATATACTTACAAGTCCAACAGCATTTGAGGACGTGTTGGGGGAAGTGAGGTAGCCTATGCCGTAAAGCAGGTGAATTTTGTAGTACTTTTTGTGCTCGGGTTACTACCCGAACCATGAAGTTTAAAAGTACGATTAAAAACGCTACAGACCCCGTTAGGCTATGGCAGACGTGTCATTCAACCTATTGTAAGTCGATGTACCATCACAAGAGACTTGGAAATATATTATGAAGGTTGAAAAGTTACCTAGTGTTACTTTAAATCGTTCTTCTATACATTAGCATTAGGCTATTAAAGTGTTGATAATGAAGGAATTAAATGATTTAAGCTAAATGTAGTGATATTTCTGTCATAAAAGTTTATTACTAAATATTTCATTATTTAAATAATTTAAGAAATAAAACTGGTTTGGGCCAGCTTTTTCCAAGCAAAACTAAATATAATCTTCAAACGCATGTTCATTTTGTTGTCATGAACAAAATGCTCAACTCAATATTAAATACAGGGATCTTTGGATCCAGGCATGCAAATTGTGAATTAGTTCTTTTTTAAATTATTATTATTCAAATAAATCTCTGTGCTTCGTGGTACTGCTGATAAACGAAATAACATTTAGATAATATTTATGAACTTTAAATGAAACAATATAGCAACACTTCGACAAATAAATGATTTGATGTGTTTTTACATTTTAATTCAGGGCGATCTAGTCTCTACATTTAATTAGAGCGACATATTCACCTTGTCATTTTCTCATTGGGAGGCGCTCACATCATAAACATATTTCAGTAGATTCTCTGTACCTCTCGTTTTCATATGGATTACATAATGAGATAACATTTATTAGCCTAAATATTTAGACATTTAAAGGCTTTAGACATAGCCGATTTCCTATCGTGACTGAGCTGAGGCAAGTGGCTTTCGTTTAATTTTTGTGACGCGCAGTTCCCGGAGACCGAGACGACAGATAAACTTTTGTCGTTAGCCTAAAAAAAGTTTACAGTTTTGAACGATGTCGGCTACTCTACTCTAATCTGTATGACCAAAAAAATCACGTATAGCCTATTAAGTTATTTTAGCTGTTATGAGAAAAATAAATCAAAAGAACGCGCCGCCTCGTTTGTCGAAAAAACTTTACTTAAAATCATGTTTTTAAAAACTCTATATAGGCGATAGGGAATAAAACAAATATAGATATATATAGGCTAGTCCTATATATAATTTTTTTTTTTTTTACAAAACTGCTTTTGAACAATTGGTATTATTATAGCTTTATTATATGGTGTATTATTATAGCTTTATTTATTAAATAAAATTTTGTTACAGTAGTCCATGTTTGTTCGGGATTTGAACGCATGTCTTCTGATTGATCGAACCATCAGTTCTACCACTCGGCCATGTCGTAGCTCACTGAGAAAAGCCCAAACGTTTGTTTCTCCAGTGTGTGTTCGCTCAAATGAGTGAGAAAACGTTTTGTTGTTAGCCTATTGTGAGTGTAGCCTACTTTACATGATTAAAAGTAGACCTTTTACAGTTTTAAAATATGATATCCTATCTGTATGACCAAAAATTACGAAGTAGGCTATAGCCTATTAAGTTATTTTAGCAGAAAAATAAATTCAAGTGAATGCGCCGCTGTGTTTGTCGAACTCTAATTCAATGGCAGAATAAAACCCCATTTTAGAATACGCACTAGGCGTGGTGTGTCAAAATACTTAATTATAAACTTCAATATTTCGTTCAAAACCACCTCAAAACGCTTTGTGACATTTTAAAAAGCCGTGAATGTATTAAGGCCACTGGAACCAGGATCGTAACTGAAACGCGCTGCATGTTATCTCTCAATACAGGAGCAGAAGCGCTGGTTCAGATTTTATTGTTTGTTGTTTAAACGTGCATGTTGTATATTTAATTAATATATAGGGCTGTCACGATGTTAGATTTTTCACACCACGGTTATTGTGGCCAAAATAATCCACGATATCGATATATCACGATATCTATAGAAACCTTGTCAAATCAAATAAATTTTTACTTTGTTTGTTTATTTACTTTTTCTTTTTTACCCAACAAACATAAGGATACTGATAAACACAATGCACGTATGCATATTTACTTCTTGTGTTCTCAATATTTTATTGGAAATTTTTGTGAAATAAGAGAAGCATGTGAAGTATATCTGGTTTCAAACTGGAGCAAAACACTGTCTGAATGTTTCCTGAAGAACTGAAAAGCTCTTAAACCTATTGTTGCGCCGGTGTTTTGTTCATGCAGATTTGAACAAAAAAAAAAAATCAAGTGCAAATACAAATACAAATAAGACGAGTAAAGAAAACGGGGTACTTAATAATCACCCTTTATTTAAATATATGAACACAGAAACCCGCTGTTAACAGGTTAATGTCACATTTCCCATTCCATGACTAGTAAAATAAATTGCTATTTACTCTCTGTAAAATAGCGTAATCCGCAGGCTGATGGACACGGAGATGGGTAAAAAGGTTGATTGGGTTTAAGGGGGTCGCACACTGGACGAGAAGCGTAGCTCCGCGCCGCGTCGTGTGTAGCACACCGGACGCGCACTTTCTCAGTTTAAGGCCAGCAATATTGTTATGTTTAAGGACATTATGAAATTAAGATAATGTCTGTACTATGTTATGATTATACTGCACAATTAAATACAATTGTTGCATAGTCCGCAGTCTGAACACTTTACCTCAGAGCACATCCGTTAACTGAATAAATTAAGAATCTCACCTGAAAATCCGAGCCATTGCTGGGCGCCGCGGACAGACGCTGAATGGTGCCGTTGGTGTGTGTAAACTCAAAATAATGTGCTCGAATTTTAAAGACGCGCTTCTCGTCCGGTGTGCGACCCCCTTTAAGGTGCTGTTTTCTTTGGAGCTGAAGAACGAGTGTTTCACTCTCTCGTTTAGACAACATTCTTTTCAGAGTGGTTGCGCGGGCGCGCGGTGCGTCTTCTTCTTATTTGATAGTCAGGCGGGTGCAATACTGCCACCTGACAGGTCACCCAGGTACTGGTGCTGGAGTATTTACGTATCATGTTATCATAAGAGTCCTATTCATTTTAAACATCGTGGTTATCGCCAATACCGGTATATTGTCACACTCTAAATTAACACGATGTCGATATTTCATGCTTTGAATATCACGATTATCGTCAATACCGGTATATTGCGACAACCCTAATATATATATATATATATATATATATATATATATATATATATATATATATATATATATATATATATATATATATATATATTAGGGATGCACGGGCCCGATACTGAGTTCATGTACTTGTACTCGTACTCGTAAAAATGCCCCGATACCAACAACCGATACCAGGCAACATGTGTACAGTGTCACTGTCAGAAATTACAATGGGATAAAAAAAGAAGGCTGTATATGAAATAAATGTATCTTATCAGTGGAATATTAAACAGAATATATTAACGCGTCGTCTATATAACTATATGGTGCGCAAGCTGATAAGAGAAAAATGCGCAGAGGATTGAGCGCTCTACGACACAGACGCGCGAGCTGGTCGAGCGCATCCCTATTTCACAGACGTCAGTGGAAAGTTTGTAGTTCAGTCGGATGTCAATGGCAAATCAAGTAAAACGAGGCATGTAGCTTATTAATAACGTTAACTGACGAGAGAGAGAGAGAGAGAGAGAGAGAGAGAGAGAGAGAGAGAGAGAGAGAGAGAGAGAGAGAGAGAGAGAGAGAGAGAGAGAGAGCGCGCACTTCTGTTGAATGCTGTTGATTGCGGATCGTTCACTCAGCACGTGTTATTTGGATTAAAACTAAATCGTATATGTAAGTAAAACATGAACTGTTACCTTACTTATGTTTAACGAGTGGTTGCCAACATTATTACTGGACATTTGCAGGTCAAGAATTTCCATGAACTTCAAACATCCACAGCGCGCGCCCCGAAAACCACCAGACAGCGCGCTAATATTGAATGGAAGTCTTTCACGCATTGCGCTTGTACGGAGGAATTCACACAAAACTATGTAAAAACACCTGTCTTGTCGAGTATCCTAGTAAAAGTCTGTTATATATCTCAAGTGAACGTAGACAGTATAATTCAAATGCCGTCTGTGCGTTCGGCCTTAAAGGAGCAGCAGGTTAATAAATCTGCTGCTGTGTTTTAATGTTAATCAAACAAAGGACAAATAAATTACTCTCTGCTCTTGGCTAAATAGGCTACCTCTATCAACTTTACAAAAAGATCCATATATATTTAATTTATACAGTAATGAATATGCAGTGCATGAAATATATATGTGTTGAACTAATTAAGTTTAAATTTAATAAACAACTAATATGATTGATATTATTTTGGTTTCTCTACTAATAAATTTAAAAATTACAAATGCATGAATTGAAAATTAATTGAAAATTAAAAATACTGGTATCGGTTACGGTATCGGTATCGGCGAGTACCAAAAATGAAAGTATCGGACTCGGTCTGGAAAAGTGGTATCGGTGCATCCCTAATATATATATATATATATATATATATATATATATATATATATATATATATATATATATATATATATATATATATATATATATATATTATAGAGCCACAGTCCTGCAGAGTTTTTCTCCAACCCTGATTAAAAACTCACCTGTCTGTGGCTTTCTAGTAAACCACTTCAGCGGAAATCCCGCCCTGCAGCTGATTCTAAAGTTTTCATTGGTCATGTCAATCACTGTACAGATTGCCTACACCCAACCCTGATCCCTAAACCTACCCGTCACTGTAACCTAAACCAATGAAATCGGTTGCAGGGAGGGATTTCCGCTGAAGTGGTTTGGGAAAAAAAATCACGCAATCTTAAGACCTTGATTAGCTTGTTCAGGTGTGTTTGATTAGGGTTGGAGCAAAACTCTGCAGGACTGTGGCTCTCCAGGACCGACGTTAGCCACCCCTGGCCTATAGCATTGATTCGCTACTGTGGAGGGGGGAAATCACCCACCGGCAAATCGCACCTTGCTTAACCATGTTTTTAAAAAATTCTTTCTGCATATATGGAACCCCGTGAAGTGTTTTTTTTTTTTTTTTTTTTAACAGAACTGTTTTTGAAGACGTAAATTCAGTCAATCTGTTGGATGAGATTTGTTCCTTAGTGTATGGAAATGCATGGTAATTATATAAAAAACATGTTTATTCGGGTTTCGAACCCGTGTCTTTGTACTGCTTAAACCTTCAGTTCTACCACTCGACCACAAGATCGGTTGTTCACTAGTCAGTGTGCGCGCACACGAGAGAAGCACTCTTCAATCTTCTCATTCCTCAATAGTTTAGTGTCATTGATTGCACCTAATTTATTTTCACTGACTGCGAGATAGGCCTCTTTTAAATTTTGATTCATAAAATGTTCTGCTCTAAAAGTTTGCTATATTCTATTTAAAATGTAGGATACCGGTACTTTTACATACGTTTTGCTTTCGCTAAATGTCCCTTTGCGCCACCTGGCGGTCATTTCGCGAATGACTTTGAAATGCGACTGTTTTTTTTTTGCCGCGGCAAATCCGCCGCAGCGTGTGCCACGTAATAGGCATTCTGGTTGGCAACCTACTGTACGTCACTCATACAATTGTTTTATTTTTTATATTTTTTAATTGTTTTCTTTTACGACGGGTTAAACATCCCGGATAAGCGCAAATTAGTACCGTTTTAATTAGCCGTCTTACCTACAATCTCTGTTCTGTGTAAACAATGAGTGACGTACACGCACGAGAGATCACTTCCTGCGCTTTCCGAAAAATATATTTTTATGTTTTAAAAATATAATTATGTATTTAAAAGTTGCAGAATGGATTCATTTGGAGACTTTGAAATCGGCAGAAATAGGCAGGCAATGCAAAACAAAATCTTACAAGTTATTGCTGAGCTTCAACACTAGTCTGTTTTTTTTCCCTCCGGTCTCGACTTGGTCTTGATACCTTCTGGTCTTGGTAGTGTCTTGGTCTCGGTTTAGGCGGTCTTCACTACAAGTCTAGCTCTCCGTGGGCATGTCACATTAACACTTAATAAGCTATAATTAGCTGAAAGGAAAAAGACTGACATCTCTCTCTTTTCATACAGATTACATAAACTGAGAATATTTGTTTTTTATATAAATTACTTAATTTAAAGTGCACCTATTATGGAAAATTTCCTTTAATGTAGTGTGTAACATAGATCAAAGTGAACAAAAACATCCTGCAAAGCTTTATATATGAAAGTTCACCGTAAAAAAAGTTATTGTCTCTCAAAAGTAAGAGTCGACTCTGAGTCGCTGATATGAATCGATAGACGAACGATGCTTTTCTCTATCTAGATGACGTCAATTTGACAAGTTATTTGAATAAGATACGCCCACTCATTGCGCGCGCAGACACCAGTGAAACTTCAAAACATCATGTTGACAACAAGATGCTGTGTTCTGAAGTGCGAATCAAAAGCGACCTTTTTTTCACTGCCCACAGTGCCCAGGGTGAGCATGTGAAGAATCAGTGGCTAGAGTTTATATTTAAAAATATACCACACAAGTATAGCCCGAACCTTCTGCTGTGTTCGCGTCAATTTAATGACGATAGCTTTACAAACATAAATGCTTTCAAGTGTGGATTCGCGCCGGTTGATACTGAAGGAAGGTTCAGTACCAGTTTTATTTGGATCGGCTTCTTCCTCCGAATCACAATCAGTAAGTATTATTAATAATTGTTGCTTGTATGTGTTTTGTAGCAGCATGCTCAATAAGTATTTGTGTGTGTTGTGTAAGTTACGCTCAGCGCAGCTTCTAGGTCTCCAATGTAATTTTTTTTAAATATGTGAAATGTTTGTCGTTGTTATTGGAGTTGTCATAAAGAATAGAGCAATACCTTGTAATACTGCAGTGCTTTATCAATATGTTTATGCGTTGGGCTAACACAAACAATAACTGACTGAGTCATCTGACCAATCACCGCAGATTAGCGTCACGCAAAGGAGGGGTTTGGAAAAATGAGTCGTTGAACGAATCATTAGGGAGTCGGGGAGCAAATCAGGTAAAAATAATTGCATATAAGACAACAAAAGTGTTTTATGTCATTGCATGCATGTAAAACTGTTGTTGGGGACTCCCAGAACAATACTAGGAACATTTTAAATGCCATAATAGGTGCCCTTTAATGAGGTAATTTCAGCTTCATAACGAAAAATCTCTTGTGTCTCTGTGACAAGTATTCACTGAGTTACAGTTCATTTTCAGACGCGTTTCAGAATGGACTTCAGTTTTGGACTTCAAAACAGTTTCACAACAGTTTTATTCACTTACAGAGAGAAGGCAAAACTCGTATCATTATTTTTATTTTTATTTGACAAAAAGCACAACACTTTGTTTTTATTGTGAGTATACAAAACCAAATAGACACTTAACAGGATCAAATGATGTATAACACTTATATGTAAGATAAAAATCAACAGAGTATTTTGAGTCTCTTTTGCACTTATAAGAAAACAAATGAGCTGGTACCGCTGACGATACCGCCGACCCCAGCGGGTTAACTGCAAAATAATTTAGGTGAAGAAGTAACTGTGAAATCATCAGGAACCTTTTAGTTGTCACGGTTGGTGTATGCAGGAGAAGAAGAGGAGATCAGGATTTCCAAAAACAATATACTTTACTTAAGTAAACAAAACAATAAACAGGTTCAGGCAGGCAGACGGGCAGAGGATACAAACACACCTAACACAAACGCACCTAACATCAACAATAACCGACCAGGAGTGAGGGAGAACACAGGGTTTAAATACACATAGAACAGAATGGGGAAACAAGGCACAGCTGGGGCAAATGAACTGATAATGACAGGTAAACAGGTGAAGGAACTGAATACAAACGAGGAGCGGGAAAACTGGAACACAGGACTAAACCAAATACACAATGACGGGGGGAAAACTCAGGAATACAGACACAGGACAGACATAACTGTAACATTACGCCCCTCCTCGAAAAGGCGTGTCCCCACGCCGTATAAACATCAAATAGGGGCGGGAGGGTGGGCGCCCTGGAGGCTGACGAGGGCGTAGCTTTCCTGGAACAGGAAGCCTCCAGGGCGGGGCAGGCCGTGCTGGTAGCCAGGGTGAAGACGCCCCTTCAGGTGGCCAGGGTGGAGACGCCCCTTCGGGTGGCCAGGGTGGAGACGCCCCTTCGGGTGGCCAGGGTGGAGACGCCCTTCGGGTGGCCAGGGTGGAGACGCCCCTTCGGGTGGCCAGGGTGGAGATGCCCCTTCGGGTGGCCAGGGTGGAGACGCCCCTTCGGGTGGCCAGGGTGGGGTCCTATATCCCCCCCCAAAATTTTCTTGGGGAGAGTGACAGGTTTGGGAGGGCTGGACGGGACCAGCGGAGAAGGCGGCTCTGGCGGGCAGGCGACGGGCTCAGGCTCTGGCGGGCAGGCGACGGGCTCAGGCTCGGCAGGGCTGCAGGGGAGCTCAGGCTCGGCAGGGCTGCAGGGGAGCTCAGGCTCGGCAGGGCTGCAGGGGAGCTCAGGCTCGGCAGGGCTGCAGGGGAGCTCAGGCTCGGCAGGGCTGCAGGGGAGCTCAGGCTCGGCAGGGCTGCAGCGGAGCTCAGGCTCGGCAGGGCTGCTGGATGGGAGCAGTGGTGATGAGGGCTTGGCAGGGCTGGCGTGGAGCTCTGTGTCCCAGTCTATAAGCCAGTCTTCCTCTTTCAGCTCTACCAAAATTCCGACTGGCACGGCGGGCATGACGGTCTCGGCAGAACGAGACACTGGACACAGTGGGGAGACAGGGACAGAAGGGAGATCTGGGATTACATCAACGGTGTAGGACGACCCACTCACCCACAGGATGTTGTCGATGTATTCCCTCAGGGAACATGTGGTGGCAGTAGCTGGAAATTGCCCAAAGAGTGGATCGTCCAGACCCATCCAGAAGGAGTGCTTGAGGGCTGCCTCTTTCCAGGACACCTGATGGGCGAGGTGGAGGAATTCCTCGATGTAGGTCTCAATCGGACGGTGATTCTGGGAGAGGCTGAGGAGTAGGTCGCTGGGATCTTGAGGGTAGAGGAAGATGCCCATAATGCTGCTGTAAAGGTCGGTTATTCTGTCACGGTTGGTGTATGCAGGAGAAGAAGAGGAGATCAGGATTTCCAAAAACAATATACTTTACTTAAGTAAACAAAACAACAAACAGGTTCAGGCAGGCAGACGGGCAGAGGATACAAACACACCTAACACAAACGCACCTAACATCAACAATAACCGACCAGGAGTGAGGGAGAACACAGGGTTTAAATACACATAGAACAGAATGGGGAAACAAGGCACAGCTGGGGCAAATGAACTGATAATGACAGGTAAACAGGTGAAGGAACTGAATACAAACGAGGAGCGGGAAAACTGGAACACAGGACTAAACCAAATACACAATGACGGGGGGAAAACTCAGGAATACAGACACAGGACAGACATAACTGTAACATTAGTCTCCAGTGCCACCATTTTCCAGAACTGCAATGGAAGGTGTCACGATCTCTGACTTTAGTAAAGTTAAAGAATCCTAATAAAATGACCCCCACCTAAAGGTTTAGTTCACCCAAAAATGAAAATAAGCCCATGATTTAATCACCTTGAAACCATAGGTGTATATGACATTCTACTTTCAGACGAATACAATCAGAGTTATATTAACTTAATAAAGGGGTTAATAAAGTCCTTCTGAAGCAAAGCCATGGGTTTTTGTAAGAAAAATACTTTTGTAAGAAAAATACCCATATTTGTAACTTTATAATCTTAAAGGGGGGGGGGTTAAACACTCAGTTTCACTCAATCTCATGTTAATCTTGAGTACCTATAGAGTAGTATTGCATCCTTCATATCTCCAAAAAGTCTTTAGTTTTATTATATGTATAAAAGAAAGATAGGCTGTACCGAGTCTTTCCGGAAAAACCCGAGCGGGTGGAGGCGTGCCGTGTGGGCGGGAGCGCGCAAAGCTTTTGCGTGTGTTGTAAACAGACAGACTCGTGGTTTATGAGGACATGATTTATTTTTACAATAAACAAACTGACACCTACAGTGGCCAGCTAAACAAATGTATTTAAACACACACACACACACACACACACACACACACACACACACACACACACACACACACACACACACACACCACACACACACACACACACACACACACACACCATACATCGCATGCTCCATCGATACATTAACTGTACGTGATCATGTTGTTTACTTGCTGTGCTTAGCTTACACGCCGATAGTTAATAACACACAGACATTTGAAGCAATTTTACTCACCGCCTGCGGTTCCAACGCACGACCGTGGACCTTTATCGTTGGGACTGCTCCATCTTTAAGTATTAGGCGATCTGCAAATCCGGCGTCAAACTGGGCCTTGTTTATAAAACTATTACCGTCGAAATGAAGGGAAAAAACAAGAACACTTGCACAACTCCGTTGCTGCTCTGGAAAAAGAAAATCCATCCACAGGTCCCTTAACGCTGGGTTCTTTGGAAATTTGTGCAGTGTTGTCTTGCCCTGGCAACCAAAAACACACTTTTTTGGTGCCATTTTTTTGATTGCAGCGCAGCCGAGCCCAGCGCTCTGACAGGCATAGGCGTACTCTTCATGCACTAGGCTACAGCTGCGTGCGCCCTTCCGGGAGAAGTGCCCATAAGACCCGTATATGGAAATTCCGGCCATTCTGACGTCACATAGGCCCGCATTCGAAAAAAACTTTCCGAAACTTGTGACAAACCAGAAGGAGTATTTTTGGAACAGAATTACTACATCAAACTTACAACTTCATTTTTGAAACTTTGTCCATGTTTAGCATGGGAATCTAACTCTTTAACAGTGTAAAAAACTCACTATGCATGAAACAGCATTTCACACCCCCCCCCCTTTAAATAAATAGCTTCCGCCAGACGACCGTACTATTTTCCTTACACAAATGCGTGGCTTCAGTTCAGAAGGCCTTTATTAATCCCCTGGAGCCATATGGATAACTTTTATAATAGATGGATGCACTTTTTTGGTCTTCAAATTTTCTCTAGCCATTCACTCTCATTATAAAGCTTGGAGGAGACAGGACATTTTTTAATATAACTCCGATTGTATTCGTCTGAAAGAATAATGTCATATACACCTAGGATGGCTTCAGGGTTAGTAAATCATGGGCTAATTTTCATTTTTGGGTGAACTATCCCTTTAATAAGAATCACAAACTGTAGTGTTTTTATAGGCTTTATAGACAGACAAGAGTGACTCTTGAAGGACCAGCACCACATCCACTTGTATCACTGTTTAAAGAATTCATTGTCCAGAATCTGGCAGTAAGTTTTGGGAGCTCATTTTTAGTCCATCTAAAACTCGCTTGAAAACTATAGGGGATCTAACTTTTTCTGCTGCCGGCCCAAGACTATGGAAAACCCTTCCTCCAGAGGTGGAAAGAGTACTAACATTTTCTACTCAAGTAAAAGTACTATTACTTCAATACACTTTTACTTAATTACTTAAAAAGTAGCTCATTTAAAATTTACTCAGAGTAAAAGTTGCTGAGTAACTTGTTTAACAGCGGGGGTGGGGTGGGGGACTCTCCCGTGCAGGGCTGTAATGGTATGAGAGTTTCACAGTATGATAACCATCTCAGAAAATATCATGGTTTATATAAACTGTACTATTAAATTATGGTTATTATCATCATCATCAGTTAAAATGACAGTTAATAAATGAAACATTTGTTCAATAAAACATATCTAATCAACTAAATTCAATAATTGATTATGAATTAGATTAACAACTTATTTTTATCATTAATAACTTATTAAAATCTTTAAAAATAGAGTTCTATGAAATGTTTCTTCTTCAGAAATTTTTTTCTTTTTATGATTTAATACAAATATATGATCAAAAACTGTGGTAATCAAATCAAAGTTTAGCAAACGTTTTATCCTTTTAGTTTTTGGCAAAGTGCTACAAAACAGATTTACTCAAACCATGGACAAATAATATATATTCCTTAAATAATGTTTAAATAAATTGTAGTATTATTATTGTTGTGAATATTATTTTGAGAAGTAGGTGCATTCTATTGTAGGCCTAAAATAGTAATATATCTGTCATCAGTTCTTCTAGTAAAACCGAAATTTTATTTTGACGGGTTGTTAAGTCCTGTTTCAGAGTGTATTTGACAATGGTTTTTCTCAAATAAAATTATGAAAATGCTCATTAGGCGTTCTCTCAGAGCAGCTCTGGAAATGTTCATGTATTCATGTACTCGTATTGTTTGTGAGATGCTGAAAACTCCATGAGCGTGTGCGTACTTGAGTATGTTGGCTAGTAAGTAGACGAAATAGCACAGCTCATTCACGCAGAACAAGCAGATTATATATTTATATAGCAGTCTTTTGTGCTTTAATATTCACGGATCATGTCACGATTTGATTTATTCTACAGCTTTACTCATTTTGATTTATTCATCCATACATCTACCAGTTTGCGTGTTTTACGCGACATCTGCATTATACTGTAAATTCCATTTTTTTCTATATCCAAAGTATTCCCTCACCAGGGATTCACATACCGGTATGTGTGCAAAAGTGAGATTTCGACAGCATTTCACGTTAAGCTGGGTCTGCATCACTGGCGTCTGTCTTGTCCGTCACCTTCTCCATATTGTTTTGTGATTTTAGCGCGTCTGTTCTCCCGCCCTTCAATCAATCAATGCTGTAGTTTCTAGGGCTGGTCCGAATACCATTTTTTGAGCTTCGAAGCTTCGGTAGGAATGAACATCGAATATTCGAAGCTTCGGAATCTCTATACGTCTCAGACATCCCAAGTCTTCCGCATATTGATAGCGGCTCCCTGATGCCCGCAAATTTATTAAAATCTCCCGGAATCTAGCTGCTCGCGAGCTCCAAACCGTGTAGTGCACGCACGACAAAGAGAGGGAGAGACCTTGCGTGTGTCGTGTGTGTGCAAATCTGCGTGTGTGCCTCTTGAAGCGCTTGTAAAATGCGCATGATAATCAGCGCATGATTATTATTTCGAGAACCGTTCATCCAAACGACTTCACAAGGGAGTGCATTGTATTTGGTGCAATATAGACAGGCGAGACCTGAGACACGTTCAGAATTAATAAACTTTTAATAAACTACAGGAAAGCTCGAGCGGAAAGCGGCGCCTCACGCGAGCAGCGCTTATATGCTCCGAGAACGGACACTGCTCTGCACTAGTGATATAAAACACACACAGGTCTGTAATATTTCTAATAAGGTAGGCTAGTCTAATAGTCTCACTAACATTTCTAATAAGGTAGGCTAGTCTAATAGTCTCACTAACAAATTACTGACAAAGTAGGGTAGATGTAAATAAAGAAGTGGCGCGCCTCACGCGAGCAGAGAATGGACTCCGATATGCTATCTTATATGCTCCGAGAATGGACACTGCACTAGTGATATAAAACACACTAATACATACATTTATACATTTTAATACTACATACATTTTAATATATTTTGTTTCTATTATTCTATTTTCCACAATGTCAAAGCAATGCAGCTTAACCCAAAATACAAGCTCAGGCATTCACTTCTGTCCATACAAACTGTTCTGCGCTCTAGCCAGAGAATACTCCCGTTGCAGGAACACTTTTAGTAGTCAAGAAGAAGCAAATATCTATTTATTAAGTAGCTATAACGAATTTATATGTAAAGTATTGTATTTGACCAGATTTTATAGTGTAAAACATTTACAAGCGCGAATGAAAACCGTTTTGAGGGGGATGCCAGGTTTGCAAAAAAAACAAACAAAAAAAAACGAATAGTCGAATGTCACATTTTCAAATCGAATACCAACCCACTGAACGAATATTCGAATATTCTGGTCCAGCCCTAGTAGTTCTACCAGAAAAGACTCGGAGAATAATACTGAGACAATAACATTTATTTACGAGCTCAGCAAGCAATCAAATTCTTTGGCGTAGGCCCCGTCCGTAACTCGCATTCCGAGGGTACGGAATCTGCGCATCCCGCCTGAGGTGAAGGCGGGGGCGCAGCCCACCCCTGCGAAGTAAGGAAGGGTGCCATCTGGTGGTGGTGGGGTGGAAGGAGGAGAGGACATCCTGGCATCTTTAGGGTAGAGGGGAGAGCCCGTCTGGGGGTGATGGGAAGGATGGAGGGGAGGACCCAGCGTAGAATGGTAGGGAGATGAAGGGCGTAGAATGGTAGGGAGATGAAGGAAGGTCCCGTCTGGTGGTGGATGGGGAGGATGGAGGTGGTTGAAGCGACAGCATCTGAGAACTCAGACATGAGTAAGTACCACCCTTTTATACTGGCTATTAGGATGTGATTGGATAAGTGAGAAGGTAATACATGGCGCGAACGATTGAGTCTTCCTGGCAGAACTTGCGCTAAGCTTCATTTCTACCAGAAAGACTCGGGAGAATAATACTGAGACAATAACATTTATTTACGAGCTCAGCAAGCAATCAAATTCTTTGGCGTAGGCCCCGTCCGTAACTCGCATTCCGAGGGTACGGAATCTGCGCATCCCGCCTGAGGTGAAGGCGGGGGCGCAGCCCACCCCCAAAAATTAGGCGGAGTAATAATCCGCCGGGACGGGGCCCACCCCCCAAAGAACGGTAGAGGAGGTATACCCACCGGTCGTGAATCCTGAAGTACCTGAAATAGAGAGGGAAAAAATATTAGAAATAGGCTATAATTTTTATTTATTTATTTATTTATTTATTTTATTTTTTTTGCGTGAGCCGCGACCTTCTTATGATGGGACGCGTGAGCACGGGCCATCTTTTGATCGGACACATGGGCCACAGGCCATCTTTTGATCGGACACATGGGCCACAGGCCATCTTTTGATCGGACACATGGGCCACAGGCCATCTTTTGATCGGACACATGGGCCACAGGCCATCTTTTGATCGGACACATGGGCCACAGGCCATCTTTTGATCGGACACATGGGCCACAGGCCATCTTTTGAACGGACACATGGGCCACAGGCCATCTTTTGATCGGACACATGGGCCACAGGCCATCTTTTGATCGGACACATGGGCCACAGGCCATCTTTTGAACGGACACATGGGCCACAGGCCATCTTTTGATCGGACACATGGGCCACAGGCCATCTTTTGATCGGACCACATGGGCCACAGGCCATCTTTTGATCGGACACATGGGCCACAGGCCATCTTTTGATAGGTCACAGGCCGTCGTTCCATAGGACGCATGGGCCACAGTCCATCTTTTGATAGGACACGGGCCGTCGTTTGATAGGACACATGGGCCACAGGCCATCTTTTGATAGGACACAGGCCGTCGTTTGATAGGACGCATGGGCCACGGCGGTCGTTTGATAGGACGCATGGCCACGGCGGTCGTTTGATAGGACACAGGCTATCTTTTGAATTGTTTCACATGGACCACAGACCATCATTTGAATTGTTTCACATGGACCACAGACCATCATTTGAATTATTTCACATGGACCACAGACCATCTTTTGATTTCTTATGTGCAGGCCCACTGGCTATCTTAACTTTCATACAAGGCCACCTTGGCCTAAACACCACCACCAGTAGTTGCATAGGTATTTACCTGAACTGTTACTGGAGAGCTTGCTGAGCTTCGAGGATGACTTTGAATCGGATCTTATGTGACTCTAATGCGGAGGAAGACCATTTGCCAGGAAGTAGAAATGCCACGATCAGCTGCTGTAATGGTTGCCCCGATCCTGAAGGAATGACCAGTATACTGGGAGGGAGATAGACTGCGACATTTGAGGACAGAAACTGATAAGTCCTGACCAGGCTTAGAGAGAAATGCTCCGTTAGAATTTTAAATAGATGAGAAGGGACAGAATTGATACTCGTTTATGAATTGATAATGTGAAACAGAGCCTTGAGAATCATCCTTATATTTCTTAACAAGAGAGAGTAAAAAAAAAAATTAGGTGAGAACGTAAATCAGAAAAGACCATGGGAAAACTGAGTATTTAGCTCCTGGAGTGAATCCCCTGAATGCATGAGCCGTGACGCTGTAACAGACATGGCTGCAATGAGTTTTGCTTTTCTAACTTAGTGTGTAATGTTGCCATTTTAAGCATAACCGACATCTGCAAGGTTACAACACTCAAAGTTCAGCATTGGGAGAAATTCATTTAAGAAATTGCTTTTTAAAGACTACAACAGCGCTGAGAGGAGCTAGCGACATTCCTCCTGGGTTAGAGCATCACAACCTACATTTACATGAATCCTGCCCACAGGACATGATTTATAGAATATCGAGACAGAGTAAGCTAATCAGTAACTAGAGATAGCTACGATGAGCTACATGATTCATCAACAGCCATTCGGAATGTTGTCTATAAGTTGACGCTTCTTGAGTCTCTCCATCTTGAATGATTCCAGTTGAACAGCTGAAAGTTAAAAATTGTTGGTGAGAGGTAATCGAAGCTGAAAAACGAGCCGTTGAAACTCCAACCCCTGTGCAGGGAGCAGCAGCCCTACCACGACCAAAGGGATAGACAAACGATATGCTTACTCGCCTTCGAAATGATCATTCCAAAATGCTATACGAGTTATCTGTGGGGCATTCCGAGCCAAACTCCGCATGCACACAGGAGACCCGCCACATATCGATTTTCGTAATTGAAGACAAGGAAGGAACAATCGGCTGTGATCAGGATGTAGAAAGAGGAATCTGAAAAGAAAAGAAAAATTACTAATTTAACAATCTCTGTTAGAGGAGGGCGGGGTGATGGATCCGGGTTGCTGAAGGGCAAAGCTGTCTGAAAGCCTGGAACGATAGCGATGGCTTTGCAGTGGGCAGGAATGAGCGGAACCTTAGTTATGAAATTGAAGATGACTAACAGCCAAATTAGCGTCTCAGGAATGGCATGATCGCCTAACGATAAGATCTGCCTTGATGGCAACCATGCTTTGTTAGCAGTAGCACAACGATATCAATATGTTTGCGAACACGTCAAATTCCTTAGGACGCTATAGGATGATTTTTGTGAAGAGCGGACAAAATGAACCTTGAGTGAGCTTAGAGATTTATCTAGCCTTTACTGATCTAGATATCCGAATCTGAGATTGGACATGCACCCTTGTCTAGTGTGTTTTTTTTTTTTTTTTTTTTTTTTTTTAAATTCTTAAACCGCTAAATCTGCCTTCTTACGGTACTTACCTGAAGTAAGGTGACGGCGGCTTGTCAAGAAGCCACTAGCATTACCTAAATTATACTTGATCTGTTGTATTTTGAGCATAGAAACCTGTTCTCAGATGCGCAGCATTTGCCTGACATGGCTCCCGAGATGCTCTATGCAGGAATAGCGCCGTTCATGGCTGGGAGATCGCTGGCCACAACAAAAGTTGAGAGTCTTGAATAGAAAGATACATGAACATGAAAATCATACAGTTGAGCAAAGACAATGTCACTCGAGTCTCCTTCGCTGATTAGTTCTGGTGATTGGTTTGACTTGATAAAACTAATATGACTGTTAGTTCTGAGTTAGCAGTTTTGACTAAGTATATGTGGCCTTTGACCGGAGCATCCTTAGTCTGCATTCTGTACGTTAATGTGGGAATACCCGTCACGTAAATATTTCTATCGCACATATCAGTGTATTAAGTAGTCACCGGGAAGGTTGAGTATTACAGAGATTGTACACATTTCCAATATTGGAGATCTCATCTTAATTAGGGGACGTATTATAATAGGATTTTAAAGTAGGCCTAAATATTTTGAAAATAATTGTTTTTTAGAATTAAAACACTTTGTAATATGTAATTAACTCCCGTTGTAGAGA